>PVHY01002252.1:19179-110039 GCA_004024945.1 Uropsilus gracilis | reverse complement strand
CCCAAGCGGGGACTTGAACCGCGATCCCTAGCCGCTTCATAGGCTGAAGCTTACAAGCACTAGCCACCATGCCAGCCTTGAAGTTACTTTGTAATGTGGCTGGTTGCTTGACTGCAACTTAAGCACAAGTCCACGGCTTTATTTCCCTGAGGAACCTAAGGATTATAAGACTCCTCGAAACAACTGCAACAACTAAAGGGAAGACATGTATGGAGAAAAGCTGCCAAATAAGCATTTAAACTTCCCTTAGATCTTTGACCCCTAAACTGTACATGTACAGGTAAGAATCCAAGAAGTTCAGGAGGATGGAAAAAACCAGAAGGTTCAAAGACCTAAGCTGCGATTGTGCTCACCACACAAAGACAGCATCATGTTTAAATCCGGTCATCATTTTCAGCAAACTCTGTAGAGAGCCTTGGTAAACATCTCAAGCTTTCCACTGAAATCCCAGAAGACTCATGCCTTAGAGATAATGATTTTCCAAGACTAAGGGATTCATGTTAAGAGTAAAAGCAACACTGAAATAAACTGATTCTGATGGAGGTTCCACAAAGTCAAAGTAATCGACAAGTAATTTACTTGCTGAAAAAAAAATCAACATTATTCAGGAGAAAATAATCTACAGACTCTACATTTATCATCTCATTTACAAAGTCCAGTATACAGCTGAAAATAACTAAACATAAGAAGAAATAGGAAAAAGACAACTTTCAGTAATGACAAAACTGGTATTTATCAAAGCTAAGAGAATTTCTAGCTAGTACACCTGCAGTACAAAAAATATAAAGAAAGTTGTTCAACCTGAAGGGACCTGCTAGAAATCTAGATATGTACAAAGGAGGGAAAAAAAGCACTAGAAATTATAAACACGTGCATAAAAATACTTTTTCTTAACTGGGCACGGTGGTGCGTGCCTTTAAGTGCAAGTCTATGGAGCATGGCTGGGACTGGAATCACTTGAGTCCGCGGGTTCCAGACCATCTGGGCAACATAGCAAAACCTAGTTCCAAAAAAATAGCTGGGTGTGGCAGTGTGCACCTGTAATCCCAGCTACTTGGGAAGCTGAGGCTGGGGATTGCTTGAGTCTGTGATACCCCAGGCAAAAATGGCGAGACCTAGTCTCAAAAAAAAAAAAAAAAAAATTTCTTTTTCTTAAGTTCTTTATAAAACTCAATTGAGTATTTAAAATAAAAATAATTTAAGGGCAGAAATTATATAACATAGAGGTAAGCTACATCTTCAATGACTATTTATTGGCTTATGATTTAATTTTTATATCAATAACAATTTCTCATCTTAACCATTTTTAAGTGTTCCGTACAATCACATGGTAGCAAAACAGATCTCTAGAATTTTTCACCTTGCAAAATGGAAACTACTCCTTAAACAACTTTTCTTTTCCTCCTCATAAGTTAGCATGGAAAAAATGATATCTACTCAGGTTTTTTTTTTTTTTTTTTGAGACTCACTATTTTTGCTGGTGGAACCGCAGGCTCTTGTTGCCAGGAGTACCAGACTCAAGCAATCCCCAGCCTCAGCTTCCAGGTAGCTGGGATTACAAGTGTGCGCCACCACGCCCAGCTATTTTTTTTTTTTTGGAACTAGGTCTCACTACAGGCCCCAGGCAGGACTCGAACTGCGATCCCTAGGCCCGGCTGCTTCATAGGCTGAAGCTTACAGGTACGAGCCACCATGCCCGGCCCTCTACTCAGGTTCTTACTCTTCTTCCCAGTCTCTATTCCATTTCTACCTTGCTTTGCCCGTCATCCTGGGCATAGCACACTCTTCAAACTATGCTCTGGTAGTAAGCTCATATCTTAATGCCTGTGGAGTTATTTCTTTGGCATCCTTCTCTAAAAAGGAAATTGGTAGCATTTACTTCCCACTGCATGGAAGCATATACTCTGAACAAAAAAATTATTTTTAAGTCATTGTTTGGGTTTGTGATATTAATAAATAGAGATTTCTCATATTCTTTCCCTGTTTCAAACTTTCAGCACTACCATTTTTAATAAAAAATAAGCCAGCTTCATTTTTCAAACTGTTTCTTTGTTAAAAAAACAATATAAATAATAAAAGCATTTATCATGAGCTCCAAACAATGAAATGTCAATTATTGTCCTTGCTAATTTGTGCAGATAATGTACTGAGTAGATATTATTTCTACTTTATAGGTAGGCACACTGAGCAGAAACCAAAACTGCATAACTAACACGTGACAGAACATAAGGTTTTTTTTTTTTTTTGTAGAGACTAGGTCTCACTATGTTGTCCAGGGTCATCCTCAACCCGCGGACTCAAGTGATACCTAGTCTCAGCCTCCCAGGTAGCTAGGATTAAAGGCGCATACCACCGCTCCCAGTTATTTTTGAGACTAGATCTTGCTATGTTGCCCAGGGTAGTCTCGAACCCGTGGACTTAAGTGATCCCTGGTATCAGCCTCCCAAGTAGCTGGGATTACAGGCACACACCACCTCACCCGGCTACAGAATAGGAATCTGAGATCAGCTCTTTCGACTCTTGAAGTTACGTATTTTTCATTCTCATTCAATTATGGAACACGTTTTTCTTAACTGAATAAACCCATGTATATAACAGAACTCATATATATGTTCCGACAGCCAAGAAAATCTTTAGGAGATGTCACTACTGAATCTAAATGTATATTTCCTCTTGTCAAGGAAATCTGTTAGCCACGCATCGCTCAACCTACCCGCTTGTGCAGACGTTCTGCTTCCTCTTGATAGGCAGCAAGTTGCTGTTTCCATTGTTTCACATTGGCAGTGGACTCCAACAGGGCTGCAGTGAGCTTGGCATTATTTCCTTTGAGGGTAGCCAGTTCAGCTTCCCAGTGTTTGCTGATGGCTGAACTAAAAGAAAAGAGAAAAAAATGCCACCATTATACTGAATACTGTTAATCTGAAGGGACAGCATTACTCATGCATGTTTCAAAGATGACTCAAACATAAAAACACAAATGTTCCCGACATATTCTCAGTGAAGATTAAGGAAGTAAATACCAATGCATTAGGCTTAAGGTTGAATAGTTCACATCTTTATTACAACTGATACAGGTAGCTAAAAAAGACTTTCTACCTATTGTCTTTTGAGTAATAAATATACTTGAAAAAAATGCACAAACAAAACTTAACAATGTACTATATTTTCAAGAGCATCAAAGCCTAGAGTAAACTTTATTGCTTCATAAAACATGAAGATGGTTAAATGTCAATAAGTTTGGGTGAATGTAATGTAGTCTTTCTTTAAAAAATGCTTGTAGGTTTAGTTCAGCTTATTCAGAATTTCTAAATGCCCAAAATATAAAAATTTGCTGCAATAAATGACTTTAGGTTATATCATAATCTAAACTGAGAAACTAGTTCTAATAACTTAATTTCTGATAGAATTGTACTGTCACATACAGAACAACAACAACAAATCTAAAATCTAAAAGCATCACTTTCTTTTCTCATTTAATGTTCGACTTGATGTGTTGCCCAGGGTTAGGTATCTCAACCAAGACAATTTTCTATTACAAAGACAATCTTATTAGCTGGGAAGACCCCTCTCTTAATAATCCCTTTAACTTTCCAATGAAGAAAGAATTGCCTCATTTAAAAGAAAAAGATAGTTTCTTTTTCTCATTATTGAACAGCTTATTCCTATCAGTGAAATTCTATTAAGCTCGCCCCATTAACTAACTAGTGATGTTAATAGCTTTCTTAATCAGCACTTTGATTTTTGATGCAATTTATATCACAGAGTAAATGTTCTGATGCACTGATATTTTACAATGATTTCAATGTACACTATATCAGAGGAAGTACAGTTCCGATCACCAAGATTTCCAAAACTCATTACCAAGAACAACATCTCAGCAGCATGAATCCCCTGATATGATGCATGGAAGACACAGGATCATTTCTGTACTACTCATGCCAAAAATGCAGAACTTTATTCCAATAATGAGTAAACACTGTATAAACCCAAACCAAGGGAATTCTACAAAATACCTGATTGCTGCTCTTTTAAAGTATCAAAAAACGGTAGGACTGAGGAACAGAATGGAAACTAAAAAGAAATAATTAAATGAACGTGGGAACCTGGATGAGTTCTTAGAAAAGAAGGACATTTAGTCAGTGGTATTAAGTTTTTTTTCTGGTTTTGATAGTTTTACTATGGTTATGGAAGATGTTAACATTAAGGGAAATTAGGTGAAGGGGTTTACAGGGACTCTCTACAGTTTTAATAACTCTTCTATAAGTCTAAAATTAGTTCACTGAAAAGTTAAAATATTTTAAAATTCACTGAGAAAATTTTATCAAAAAATGAAAGGACATTATCAAACTAAGCTATCAATTTTACAACCTATTTCTAACCTTGAAAAGAAAGCTCTTTTCTATTAATTCTTTTGTGAATTGATTTTTCCAGACTCATATTTTTTGAGCAAAATATACACTGATTCACCTGCTCTAATGGAACTGTAGATTTTTAAAAACACTTCATGCCAATTTCCCCCTACAGAGATGAGTTTTAGTTAAGTAAACCCTTTTGATAATGAAAATATTATTGAATTAACTTAAAAACTGTACCAAACCACTGAAAATTAAAGAGAAAAAAGTGGTTGTGAATATTTCTAAAATTCAGTTGTCAAAAGCTACAGTTATAAAATTACCACACATTAAATTATAAAATCACCACATGTAATTTTATAGCAGGGGAAAAATTAAAATTATGATGTTTTATACTTTATTTCTTTAAATTTTATTCCATAGTTTATAGTTGACAAAAATCCATTAAGAGTTTTGAGAACCCAGTTTACATCCCAACTCTTTCAATAATTATATGAGATCTAGTCTCTCAAAATTCTCACTTCACATGTAAAATGGGGATTAGTCAAAAGCTACAAATGTTAGTCACTACCTCTGTATGAGGTCAATTACATTTAAACTGCTCAAAAATTTGTAAAGTTAAAAATTCATCTTCTTAGATCCATTAGGTACATCCTGTATTCAATAGTCACATGTGGCTAGTGGCTTCATACCATATTAGGCAACAAAGATACAGAACTTTTCATCATCACAGGAAGTTCTACTGGACAGTGCTGTCCTAGAGGATCTCTTCATTTTTGACTTTATTTCTAATCCTATGTTTATAGGTTCAGGTATAGTTGCTCCAAATTTACATGTTGAAGTTTCAACTCCTAGTACTTCAGTATGACTATATTTGTAGATAGTCTATAAGAGGTAAACAATGTTAAATGGGGTTACTAGAGTGGGACCTAAACTAATATGATTGGTGAGCTTATACGACAGGAGACTAGGAGATTATATTAAAACATCAGAAGACAAACTGCAAGTCAAGGATAGGACTCAGGCGAAGCAAGTCTGTCAACACCTTTATCTGGAAGTCTAACTTTCAGCTCTTCATGAATTTCTAGTGCTGACATCATCCAGTTTGTGGTTTTTGTTAGAATAGAAAAATAAACTAATACTGCACTTAGAAGAAATCATATTAGCAGAAACAAGTCAAAAAGAAAAAGAAACCAAATGGTTTCACTAATATATGGGATATAGTGAAAAAATAAACAAAAGCCTTGAGGAAAAGTCAAGCACCAAACTGAAGCACACAACTTTGGGTAGGAGGGAAAAGGGGGGAATGGTGGTGAGGGTGTGTGTAGGGGGGTAAATCCCTGGGATTACAATAATGTGAAATTTAGATATGAATAAATTAGAGTAAAAAAATAAACTAATACGTATAATGTCCTTTTTAAAAAATCATAAGGAAGGAAGGAAGCACAGTTGACTAAGGTAGGCTGTGGGTGATTCAGTGGTGGGTGCCCCATAGAAACCTGATAGGTACTGCTCAATTAAAATCAATAAATTAAATCCATACTGTGGTTTACAATAAATAATAATTTTGGTCTTTGTTCACAATTCCTCACTCACAGTTCCAAAGACCTTTGGAATTCCCTATGCAGTGAAAGCAATGATCATTTGCTATATACAATATTTGGTCTTTTGCTTTTAGTATTTAATATTTGGTTTTCTGTCCTTAGCTGCTGAAATTAATTCAGGGCCATGAAGAGAAATGTATATACTGTTATTTGTAAGAAGCTCTTTGTAGCCACAACTAAGTTTATATTTATCATATGTAGTATATATTTGTTAAATATATTTGCTATTAAGTATGTAATAAATATATTTAATATAAATAAGTACATATGCTATTATATATTTATTATTTATTATGTATTTATTATATAAGTCACAACTGAGTTTATATATTAATGGGATGACTTTTGGACTTGATTAGACAATTCTCCAAAGAAGATATACAAATGAGTCAATATGCACTTGAAAAGATACTCAACATTATTAATCATTAGCAAATGTAATCAAAACTACAATGAGTTCCACCTTGTACCGGTTAGGATGGTTACTATAAAAACAAACAGAAAATAAATGCTGGCAAGGATGTGGAACAATTGCAGATTTTGTGTTGGTGGGGATGTAAGATGGCACAGTTGCTATGGAAACAATATTGAAGTTCCTCAAGAAATTAAGACTAGAAATGCCACATGATCTTAGTAATTCCATTTCTCTATGTATGTCTAAGAGCTATTTGTATAAGAACATTCATTACACTATTGTGCAAAATAGTCAAAAAAGAAGCAACACAAGTATCCACCAGTCAATGACTAAACAAAAGGTGGCATACACATAAATTGAAATATAACTGAGCTGTAAGATGAAATTTTTTGCACATGCTACAATGTGAATGAATCTTGAGAACATTTTGTGAATAAATCAGTCGCAAAATTTCAAATAGGATTGCACATGTAGAAGTTACCTAGAGTAGTAAATTCATAGAGATGGAAAGCAGAAGTGTGCTTGCCAGGTGCTAGCTCACTAGCCCAGAAAAAAATGGAATGGAATTGTATAATTTTTGTTTTGCAGTATGAAGAGTTCTATTAGATGGGTTCCACTGCAATGTGAATAAAATTAACACTAGCCATTTAAAAATGATTCAGATGATAAATTTTGTTTTATATATATATATATATATATAAATCACATTTTTTAAAGCAAAAAGGAAATTGCCATACAATATAAGATTCTGTTTGTATGGTTTTGGGGAAAGGCAAAACTACAGGGACAAACAATAGATTACTGATGGTCAGGGAGAGATGGTGACTACAAAGAGCAGAGAAAACTTTGAGGGATGACAGCAATCTTCTTCACCTCAACTGTGTCAATGTCGATACAACTGTACATATTTGTCAACACTCCTACACTGTACAGTAGAAAGGGTAAATTTTACC
This sequence comes from Uropsilus gracilis, assembly GCA_004024945.1. Taxonomy (NCBI): domain Eukaryota; kingdom Metazoa; phylum Chordata; class Mammalia; order Eulipotyphla; family Talpidae; genus Uropsilus; species Uropsilus gracilis. The sequence continues at coordinate 102,715 of PVHY01002252.1, read as the reverse complement.
ACATAGAAACCATACTTACATTAAAAAACAACACATTATCATGTCACAAAAAGGGAGCAGAGATTTTCAAAGCACGTCTAGGTGCTTTTTCTGTGACTGCAAAATTACCAAAAAAATAAATAAAGAGCTGGAAAATCAGATCTAAAACTTCCACTGTCATCTAAGCTGCTGTCTTCATGTCTATATTTGGTGGTACAGGAAGAGACAGGCTGGCCAGAAAACAAAGGCCGTGACACATAATAAATGAAAAAAAAGGAAAGAGGTGAGCAGACATTTGAAGTTGATGATAAGCAGTAGTGGATACAAAGCTGACAATAAGATGATAACAAGAAATAGAAGGGCTACAGAAGCGGGAACACACAAATGAAAGGAATGGGAGATAGACATGGGTAATTAAAAACTGGTTTAGGCAGGAAGAAATTGAAATGAGGCCTCTTGGACAGGATATAAAAGATGAAGGCACAAGTCTTGATACTATAACTTGTCTATTCATTTCCATGAACATGTCTTGAGCCTCTAATATATCAACTGGTGAAATCTGGTCACAGATAAATTATTCAGTAGACTCCCAGTTAACCTTTTTTTATTTACTCGACAGAGTCCCAATATACTGCTGAAGAAAATTGTCACTATCAAATTTTTTTCATATTATAATAAACCACCATAATTTGAGTCCTAATAATGTTGAAAATGGGTACTAAATAATCCTGAAACAAATTCAAAGCTAATTTTTGTTTTTGCATTTTCTTATACTTGGTTCCAAGGTAAATAAATGCATTTTCAAGTGGTTTCAAATGAGCCAAAATTTTATCTTTGCTGGCAAATTTAATTTAAATTTATCTTTGCTGGCAAATTTAAATAATTTAGAATATTTTTGCTGCTTTTAACTTATGAACTGCTTCTTTAATAGCCCTTCTTTTTAAACAACACAGTAAAAAATATAACTTATTTATGTCAATCTTAAATTACTTGTTTCTTTACATATTCCTGTCATTATCTAGCATATTTAAAAACCCTATATAGTTTCAACTTAAAATGAATTCCCAAGGTATTCTGAAGGACATTCTATGTGTGAGTTCTATTATCTAATTTTTTGTATATCTTTAGTCCTTGTATAGCATTTTAAATGCTTTGTACACTGTGACAATTTTGGGGCGGGGGAAATCCTTAAGAAACTTGCACTTCTATGTTTATGGCAACACTATGTACAATAGCTAAGATATGAAAAGAACCTAAATGCCCCAAAACAGATGAGTGGATCAAGAAGATGTAATACATACACACATACATACATACATACACACACACACACACACACAATACTATTTGACAATCAAAAAAGATAAACTCAGGCTATTCACAACAACATGGATGGAGCTAGAATGACTTATGTTCAGTGAAAAAAGTCAGAAAGGAAAAGGAGGGGGTAAAGACAGGGGAGGGAAGAGCACAAGGAACTATAGTGATGGTTTCTGGGTGATGTGGCAGCATGAGATTTATGGAGACTACATCTAAAGGGAGAAATCAAATATTGTACAAAAAAGAACAATGTCAGAAAAAAAGTTTTAATCAATAAAAAATTATTTTATTCCAAATGATTTTTAACAATAACTTATGCCTTGGGAGTAATTCTGACTAAATTTATTTATTTAATAACATGCTGTTAATTTTCTTCCTTGTTTATTTTTCCACAATATAGGATTTTTTTCCCCTTAAGTGTATGATACCAAAACTTTAAGTTAGCACATATATTATTTCAGAAATACTTGCTTGGAAAATGTTGGGGTTCACTGGCTAACTTGGCTTTTTTTAAACAGGTATAGTTTTGAGAGTTTTACATTAAATAAACTGTCTACAAAGAAATCACTAAATTTTTTAACTTGCTGGAGACACTAGTGTGTCAGAGGAGATACTGAAACACCATTATGATCTAATGCCTGAATACTGAAATAAAGGCAAAATAATCCCTTATTCCTGTGACTGTTGGTAAGAGTTTCCCTTCAAAAAAGGACCAGCTGGATTCCTATTGGCTTCAGATCTGTTGGATGAGAGAGCTCAGAACACTCCAAAAATATTTTTTTAATGATTCCTTCAGTTGGAATTATATATTGTCCCTTTATTTAAAATCAAAGTTCTTTGAGAAAGCAAACTTGAATTAAATTAACTATGTAAAATCTAGAAAACCAACAAATTAGGAGCCTATTGCATAAGCAATGTACATGTTTAAAGCTATAGAATGAACCTATATGCGAGTGGTTATATATGGCTATAGAATTGATGAAAGCTGCCTCTCCCAAGCCTTTGGGGCCCAGCATGGGAGCCCCTTGCATATATTAGAATGGTAACCACACCCATACACTTCCAAAACATGTCGATTATTTTAGAATTGTGAAAAAAAAATCCAGACAATCTTTTCAAAAAGGATTAATAGGTTGCAATAGATTTTTTTTCTGACATTATTCTCAGTATTGTTAGTGAGGTCACTCAGAGAGCTGGCTGGAGGCTCCACAACATGGCCTTGTTGCTGCAATTGCCCACTCCTCAATTCCCTTTCATGCCTGTGAAGCAGAAGTGATAGGGATGTACATGAGCCTACTTGTGTGCCACTTTTGTGGCTCAGAGCTTTTACACTGGCCTATTAGCCCCAAGTTATTAGTTCTACTTAGAAACTAATACCTTTTTCAACAGTTCAGAGCTTAACAGTTTGTGTCTTAATAACACTGAAGTTGTTCCTTTAAAGGAGAGCAATACCTCTTGAACAAAAACACAATATCTTTGTATTATTTAAAAGTAGCATTTATTGTTGAAAAGACTTCAGTTGAGTAGGGACTTTTGGTCCTCTTAGGCAGTCTAGTAAACTATAGGATTTTCCACTAGACACAACTGAAAGCTTCCATTTGCCTAAATGCACAAGATGTTTCTTGGAGCTTAATGTAGGTTGGAAAACTTGTTGTTTCCTATGCTTGGGGTCCTCTTATCACATGTTTTCTTTGTTCTGTTCCTTATCCTGTAGCACCTACTGCCTTCTCTAACACTTGCCTCCATCTTTTGCCTGATAATCTCCTAGATATTCCAGTTCAGATTCCTTCCTGGTCTCACAATCCGTCATCTTTGTACACAGTTTAGAATGTCTGGATTAACAAACAATATATAAACTGACAATGATGTGTAACTACAGCAAGATATATGTTTGCTGTGAAAGTTTTAAGGAAAGTCCCTATACTGAAATGGAAACCACTTAATCACACTTTGGTTAACATGACGTTTAGAATTAAAATGGAACTTAAGTCTTAAGACATTTAACAAACAGTGAAGAAAATCTCAAGAAAAGAGCAAAGTAGTTTCCAAAGAAACAATATAGTATATGCCCATGCTGATTCTCAATGATAAGTACCTGAAACTTATACATGTCATAATACATGTTACTTCAATTAAAAAAAAAATGCTACCCATAGATCAAAAAGGTATTGAGCTGAAAAATGTACACATTAAATTCTTGAGTAAAAAAGTATATTCACAAACAAAACAAACAAAATTGATGTACACCCACAAACAAAACAAACAAAATGGATATATTTTTTTAATTCAAGAATTTATTTATTTTCCAGCTTAATACCTTTTTGGTCTATGAGTAACACTGTGGTTTTTTAAAACTGATGTAACATGTATTATGACATGTATAAGTTTCAGGTACGTATTGAAAATCAACATGGGCATATACTATATTGTTTCTTTGAAAATTACTTCGCTCTATTCTGAGATTTTCTTCACAGGATGAAAAGTCAAAACAAGCTAACAACCAAACCAAAGTACACAACTGGGGGTGGGGGGATGGGTGGGAGTGGTTAGGGAGGCGAGGTGGTGAGTGAACCCCAAGGAATACAAAGATGTGAAATCAATTATTTAAATTTTAAAAAATTTATGAAAAGATTGAAAAAAGGTACATCTATCAGAAGAGACAGACTGAATATGAACTTACAGGAACATCGAAATCATTTATTTTTACATACATACATACATGTATACAAAAGTACAACATAGATATATTAATGTCTATGTCTAAATAAGTCTGAAAGGTTTTAGTTTGTTTTGTTAGCACATAAAAGATGTATCTTATCTTCAAAAGGATTAAAGGTCAGATAAATATGGAATTTTACATAAGAAAATTAAACATCATTGACTTCTCTGAGGAAGTTAGGAAATTAATCTGAAACAAAGTATTTCAAAATGTATAATACATGACTTTATCAGTTTACAAATGTTCCTGAGTTCTGAAGAATTTTGTCAAATATATATATACATTGAATACAGTAAGTAATTGAATACAGTAAGAACCAACTGTGAAACAGTGATTAAAAGCATAGTTTCAATTATTAGTAAAATTAATATAATGTTATATGTCAATTATGACTCAGTTTAAAAGGTGCAGGAAGTACAGACTCAGGAGTCTGCTGACTTGGTCCAAATCATAACTCCAATCATTTGCTAGTTATGGGACAAAGGACAAATTATCTAAGCTCACTAGGTCTCAGATTTCTCATTTAGAAAATTATAATAAATACTAACTATCCTCAATAGGTGACTGTGAGGGATAAGAATCCATTAATAAGTACCTCCTGAAGAAACACATAAGATATTCAACCTTACTATTATTATCTCTCTATGCACAAACAATAAAAAGTCTTTAAAGAATCTTCAGTGAGTTATGAAAAATCTTAAAATGATTTAACATTAAATATTTCAAGGGAGCTAATCCTGACTAGAGATGTAAATAACAAAGAGTTGTAATTTAAATTCAAATCACAAGAGATGTACACTTTTGATTTTCTGCTGTTGTCCTTAGGCAAAATAGATGTATTATTTATAAGTTTGACCCTTTGGTATAGAGCTCAAAAGGAAATTTTGCACATTAATGAATAAGCAATGATTTTCATGAAATGATAAAGTTCAAGTCTGATTACAAGAGAACTATGTCATGTTCACTGTATAAGAAACATCCGGTACTTGAGTGAAGGTTCCCATATGACTTCAGATGGTCCAAAAATTGGAGCTCTACCCTCATCTTCATTCACTAAAATGGAAGGATGCATAAACCCATGAAAAAGAAACTCTCGGGGACCTCCTAGCACTTAAAATTGTGCTTCAGTAGAAGCAAAAATGTATCAACATATTAGAGAAGCTGTCACATCTCATGTCTATACTGCAGCTCTGGGAATACAGTTTTATTCAATATCCTTTCTTAACTGATGAGAAACAAAAAATTCTAGCCAACACTGATGGAAATGACCTTGGTTCTGTTATAGGTCCTTTGGATTAAGTTGCAGTTTCCAAGAACCTAATTGTTACATTAAGTGAGGATTTACTGTAGTGTACCATCTGCTAATATCTGCACACTGCCTGCCTGGCACACTGCCTTCTATGTCATATATACCTCAAGATAGTTGTCAAGGAAGGAGATACATTGTTGAAAGGGCCAGAGGAGATACCAATTCACTTATCCTTTTTACTCACTGTTGCACCAGCATACACAATGATCTCAAACCTCTAAAGAGATTGCCTTTGAAATTTTAAAGCAGCCTATTCTTTTTAACATAAGAAGTACAGATACCAACTTCTTGTTCAAAGATACTTATTTTTGTATGCTTCAAACTACTTTACAGGTAATTTAAATATTTTCATGTAAATCACACTTTCTTCACGTGAGCAAATTTGAAGAATTGATGCTGGATCTAAGGATGGGAGTAAATACAAACTACTCAGTGGGCCCAGTGCCAGTTGGGAAGTAAGAAAAGAATTTACTCAAGGTGATATTATAAATTTTGCGTCCACCGTCTTTATACAAGTCAATTTTTGTTTTGGTTTTGTTTTGGTAAAAACTGAGCAGTGAATAAAAACCTGGAAAGTTATTCAGAGCATGATGCTAGATTATCCTATTGGGGAGATATTGTGAGGGAAAGAGCCTTATATACTAGGAATTATGTTTCTCTCATCTCTTATGACTAGACATCTATTTTTTAATAAAAAGTGAAAAAAATAATTTTAAACATCCTTTTATCTATAAGGTAATAGCATTTTAATCACTGTACTTTATTTAAAATGAGAAACAAATATTTCATCTGTTCATCAAAATTTCACTTTGGAGGTGGAGAAGTCTTGCAAAACATATTTCAAAATGGAGAATGGTTGCTAAAAGGATACATCAATAAAGTAGAATTTCTATATTTCTCTTTCAAATATCAAAGTAATAGATATCCAAGTTATTAAGTAGAAATGAAAAGACCATATTATAGAGAAAAATACTTCATGCTTTGTTAATATTTACATGAAACTAATTTTATAATACTAGAACTGTGAATATCTCTGTGGAAACTTCAGGTCCTTATGTTAAAGCTGTTTTACACAAATGGATTCAGGTTCCATTAAAACTGGATGCTTAGTATTATTAAAAATTACATTCAGAGGTTTATTAGGCTTATTAACAGCTATTAGAAAAATCACCCCAAATAAGTACATATCCCAAGCTTGAACGGAGTTGTTAATCAGAAATATTCTGTTCACCCATATTAGTGAACTATTTATGCAAATGCCTGATGCTGTGAGCCTGTAATGACTAATTTTTTTCTTAAATTTTCAACAAGTTAAATGATATCTCCATGATTATTACTGATTGATGGAAAAAAACACTAAAGACTGAGGATGTTTACTGCAGCATTATTCACAAGAGCTGACCTCTGGAAACAACCTAACTGCCCATCAATGAATGAATGAACAAAGGTGATGCGATGGAATATTATTCAGGTAACAGAAAGGATATCTGGTCATTTGTGACAATGTATATAACTTGAGACTATTTTGTAAATGAAATAATTTATAAATTAAATTATTTGAAATTAAATGAAATTGTATGAAATGAAATAAATAAAAATCATTTTCTCTTTCCAGAGACAGACAAATATCTTACATATTATGTGCAATCTGAAAAAGTTGAACATACAGAGACAGAGATTAGAATGGTAGTTACTAGGGGTTAGGGAATAAGGAGAAAAGAAATCAAGATATTGGCAAGAGAGTATAAACTTTCAATTACTCAGTTGAGTACGGGGATCTAAGGCATAGCATAGTGATTATAGTTAATAATACTGTATAATACACTTGAAAGTTGCTAAAAGAGCAGATTGTAAATGTTCTTACCACAAAAGAGAAACAGTAATTATACAAGACAGGAGTGTAAATTTAATGCTATGGTGATAAAATATTTTGCAATATATTTGTGTATCAAGTCAATACATTATACACTCCAAATCTATTTAATGTTTTATTTCAATCGCATCTCAATAAATGTGTGTGGGGATAAAGACAAGAGAAACTATGTAAATATAGATCTAGTTTTCACATTGAGTTCTTCAAGAATTATATTTAAATGTCATAATTTATCACAATTATCTTCATATGCAACTTAAAAATATTAATCTTCTGAGAATATAGCAGCCTACAGTTTCAGATGCATTCTGTAAAAATGAATAAAGAAATTTAGAAGGAATATTTATTTTGGATTCCATTTACTAAAGTCATTTAGTTCTATATTCATAGAAGATCTTAACAGACTGTGTTAAATGATAACCTAGGTTTATAACACAGTCAGAAGTACCTCTTAAATTTTTTAGTAATTTAGAAACATGGAAAATTCTAGAAAATATGACATTACTTATTTTAACTCCTGTAGCTTATTTGAAGATAAAGTAATCAAAATGGTGTCAATTTATTTTCTATCAATGCATTAAGGTTTATATTTCTCATTTGTCTAGTCATGTGATGCTAACATTTTATGGTTACTGAATAATAAAACAGGTTATCAGTCTGTGTAATTCCTGAACTTAATTCAAGCAATCAGTAATAAATCAATAGTATTTAATAACTTTATGTGTCTAATAAACATTTTCTCATTCTCTAAGGTATTTCTAAAGACAGAAAAAAAAATCTAGTGTATATGGAACAACCAGTCAAATAAATCAACAAATGTTTACTTCACACTATGAATTTAAGGATGAGTAAGTTTGGCTATTATCTCTCAAAAGGACTACACAAGTTAGTGGACAAGAAAAAGTCATCTCTATTTCCTTGCTCACAAAGCTAGATAGTAAACAATATTTGTTTCTTTTCTATTCCAGTCTTTCTCTAGTCATTCTTTCTACGCGTCAGTGCTGTGACCTCATGTGAGGGCACTATAAACCTTAGTACTTTCAGTTCAAAGCAGAGGGCTCTCACTTGCACTGTGATGCCCCTTCCCCTTTCTTCCAGAATGATTTCACTTTGCTGTGTGGATGAGTGGTATAATAATTCAAGAGGGCCTCCCTCTTAAGATCCACTACCACCTGATCCCTCTCACTTTGATCTCATCTTTGAAGGTACTATTCATAACAGTAATTATATAGCTATTTATGTAATTATTTTTCTTACTACCCCACAACGTTTAAACACCATGAGAACAGAGACTTTTTCCTGTTCACTGAGGTAACCAGTGCCTGGCACCCAAATATGTCAAACAAGTACAAAGGAAAGTATGAAACTAAGGAGTGTTGAAGTAGCATGGAAATAGCAGGGACTCCTAGCCATCCAGAACACCCCACGGGCACTACTTCCACATTATCAAGTGTCACACCGTATTTTACGTTCAACTGCCTACCGTCCCTTGAGAACCATCTTCTCACTTTGACCTGGAAGACAGACATCTCAGCAAATGGTTTTGACTGAACCAGGGCTAAAATAGACCTGTACCGGTATATGGACCAGAGATAGCTGGTAATGCTTAGTTTGACCACTGATTGCTACTGTGTGTGGCTTAAGGTAATTTTACACAAATAACTTGGCAGATGATTTCTAATTATATTATATACATAACACACTCACTTCTGTTATATTTTATGGACATGTAAAAACACTCTACAAAGGTAACTGTGTCTGTGGACATACCTTTAGAATCACTGACTTATAGTACAGCTAATTTTAACCTCTTTATTGTCAAATAAAAGTATGGATCTATTTTTGAACTCTTTAGGGCCCATGACTGTATTTTGCAGAATATCTCTTAGGTTATATTCAAATTTCAACTTGCTTTTCCCAAGGAATTATTTTACCTGTTATGAACATTTCCTAATAATTTTCTATTGCTTCCAGCTACACAATCAGAATATTATAACACAGACACAGGCATGCACACACGTATAAACATACACACTAAAAACCCTGCTAAAATATTTCTCAATGTAAATGACTACAATATCAATACTGCTGACTTAACCTAAGTATATATAATCTTAAATGAATTAAAAATCCACAGGGTTGCTACTGATTGGTAAATTTCAACTATCCAGTTAAAGAGCCATAACCTATTTTTATACTGAGTGAATTTTCTCACTTACCTCTTACAAGCTTAATCTCTTCATAATGACTTAAAATTTCTTTAAGCTAGATTAGGGAAGACTAGGGTAGAGCAACAAATGATTAGAATAAAGTCATAATTTTTGTCTCTATAGATTTTAGAGAATTTCCCTAACCTCCTTTCACCTCGGATCACACATCTCACAAGGGCTAACAGCCAAGATCTACAAAGAAGACATACAATAGAAATGAGAAGGAAACAACCCAATTTAAAATCTAAATAGACACTTTTTTAAAGATACACAGATGGTCCACAGGTCCATGAAAAAAAAATTGTCAACACTTGTAATCATGGAAATACAAATCAAAACCACAAGATACCACCTTACACCTAAGAGAATGACCCATGCCCAAAAGGCCAGAAACAGCAACTTTTGGTGAGGATATGGCAAGAAAAGAACCCTTATACACTGTTGGCAGGAACAGAGACTAGTACAGTCCTATGAAAAATAGTATGTTGGTTCCCCAAAATACTAAAAATAGATCTTCTATATGATCATGCAATTCCAATCCCAGGTGTCCAGTTAATTCAATGAATGACTGCTGAAAAACAAATTAAAAGTGCTATATACGCTCATATGCTCATTGCAATACTATTTGCAACAGCCAAGTTAGGGAAACAGCAGATGAGTAAAGGAAAAGTAGTGTGTAATGTATACGCAATGTTACTTGTTGGATTCTGATACCTTTCTTTCCCAAAGGATAGTATTTCCTACTTAAAACTGTTTTAATTAGTTCAAAAGTGAGTCATTACATAAAGCAAGTTTCCTTCAGTGTGTTTATGATTTACTACTACTAACACCCATTCCCAAGTATAGCAGATTTATCATTATGGATTTAAATCTGGAAGTCTAGTTTATTAGATATCTTTATAGTTTGAAAGTTTAACAGAGTGGATGATAATCAGGGACACTATATTAGCTATTAAAAGAAATGATGGCATCTGTGACAATATGGAACTGGAGGGGATTACAATAAGCATAATATGTCAGAAAGAGAAAGACATATACTGGATGATTTCTTTCACTTGTGGACCATAAAGAAACAAAGCAAAGCGGCATACAAAATCAAGCCAAAACAAATCCCAAAAATCTTACTGAAGAATTGAAGCTATAAAAGGGGCAGAGTGAAAGATGGGGAGTAATATACAAAGAGGAACCAGTGGATTATGGTGGAGAATTGTAGGCGCTTTAGGGGTAGGTATGGGATGCATTTGAAGAGGTGCAAACCCATATAGTGAACTATGTTATCCCATCAGAATTAATTTTTTAAAAAAGGATAATTTTATCTATAAACTAGACATTGTTAATTATGACACAATCATAAAATAAGTAGAGAATAAATAAGTGAAAAAACCTATTATATAAGTAATAAACCTATTAAAAAGTCAAACATTATAAATCATAGGTGTAAATTAAGCCCATCTAGACTTCCATACTCTAACATCTAATCTTTAGAAGCATTAAGAAGAGTGTACATATTCTCACCTTTGAATTTCTGAATTGAAATAAACCAACGATTACAAGGCAATTTCTTCAGAAAGGAAAATAAAGGAAATAAAAGGGAAAAAATCATCTTTCAGTCGGTATCATTGAAATTCAGTGAAAGAGTATTCTTCCCAGCCTTTGAAGGTGTAATATGTTCTCTGAATGAATTGCTTTAGAACTTGAATTAGACCATGAGGTGTGACTCAGGTGCGACAACAAACACTAGTTGAAGTGCAAAGTGTCATCACTATTATTTCCACGCACAGCAATATATTACTTGTTGGATTCTATACCTTTCTTTCCCAAAGGATAGTATTTCCTACTTAAAACTGTTTTAATTAGTTTCAAAGTGAGTCATTACATAAAGCAAGTTTCCTTCAGTGTGCTTATGATTTACTACTACTAACATCCATTCCCAAGTATAGCAGATTTATCATTATGGATTTAAATCTAGAAGTCTAGCTTATTAGATAGCTTTATAGTTTGGAAGTTAAACAGAGTAGATGATAACCTGGGACACTATATTATACTAACTCTTACACTAATGTTCTAATTGTAAATGAATCTACTGCTGAAAAGTAATAACTGATAGATCTCATGTCTTGAATCCATAGTACTATTTAGAAAAAAAACTTAAATAATTTTAATTATGTGTGCATATAATGTAAAAACACAAAACACTATACTTCCTTTTCCAAATAATTTTCTTATTAAGACAGAAATGGTTAATTTCATTAATATATTTTTATATAGCACAGTAACATTATCAATGTTTTTAATGATTACAAACTCAGGACTAAATGTTATGCCAGTTATAGAAGACTGGAAAAGTGTATCGTATTCATTCATAAAACTAGAAGATAACTTAATGATAATAAAATAGGTTTTAGAAATTATTACTGCTCTCTAATATTTAATAACTGTGGAAACTAGCTCAAAGAGATGAAGTAATTTGTTTGAGTGAATACCACTGGTGGAATAGCCAGAAGAATACAAGTTCCACCCTTTATGTGTGAAAGGAAGATAATGGTTAAGAATGTGTTTTATTTTTAGAGTCCAACAAAATGATCAGAAAAACATTATATTATTCACATTTCCTCCCAGGAAATTATTCTCTCTAAAATTAAATCTGGCTCAGGATACATCCACAAAACCGTTCCCATAATAAAACAGGCACTGATACAAGATAGCTAGTTCTTCTAAGTTTTAAGGATCAGAAAATACCATTAAGGTAATGATTAATACTGTTAATTTTTTTCATTATTCATGTAGCATGTGTTTACCAACTTTAATATTTGCTTTCTATCATAGGTAGGAAGAACATGCATTTTATATTAATACTATCATATTTGGAAGGAAAGCACTCTTCCTCTAAATTTTTTAAATGAAAAAATAACTCCTAAGTATTATATTCTAATTTTGGTATTAAAAATCAGTAGAGGCTATAGAAACTAGGTTCCAATTTTTTTTAAAAGGATCTTTATTTTTATTAATGTTTATGCATAAAGTTTTGTCAGTAATTTAATAACTATCCTTAAACTAGATTACTGTTTACATAGTATTTTTCTCATCATGAGGTTAGGATTCCTAACTATTATTTTTGCTGCGGTATTCTGTCCAATAACAATGAGTTGATATTGGCACCAAAGGACTACTTCAAATACAGCAAGCTTGATAGAACCCTCATAGTAACCATAAAACAAAAACTGAGTATAGAAACACTAAGAAGGAATGAAGAAACTGAGAGAAACACCAGGTAAGGCCATCCAAGTGAAAAGACAGAAACACATGGGAAAAAAAAAAAGATAAAACCAATCAAAAGCAAAAGAATAACAGTAAATAAATCTCATGTCAAAATCACCCTAAATGTGAGTGTCCCAAACTAATCAATTAAAAGACCACATTTTAAAATGAAAGGTTATATTACAAAGCAAAATCATCTCTCCACAAGAGACTCACATCAGATCCTAAGACAAATGTAAACTTAAGGTAAAAGATAGGAGCAAGATAGGAGCAATATGCTATTCTCATATCTGGTAAATCAAACTTTCAGCCAAAAAGGAAAATTAGTGACAAAGTTGGGTATAGATCAAGGAGAAAATTCATCAAGAAGATAATTGCTCATCAATATTTGCATACTCAACACAAGTACATCCAAATATATAAAATAAATATTAACAGGCCTAAAGTAAGACATTGTCAGCAACACAATAATAGTAGGGGATCGCAACACAGCACTCATATCAATAAATAGACCACTGGGATACAAAGTAAAGGAGACATAATGACCTTAAATGAAATAATGGGTTAGATGGCCTTAACAGACATTTAGAGAGCCTTTCACCCCAAATAAAATGAACACACATTCATTTTAAATGACCACAGAACATTCTCAATGGCTGATCCTAATGTGGGACACAAAATATGTCTCAAAAATATACATGAAAATTTAATCTTGAGCATCTTTTCTGATCACATAGGCATAAAACTAGAAATCAATGCCAAGAAGAAAAGTAAAGGGTGGGGGGAATATAAGCTTTTGAATACCAACACCAGGGTCATGAGTCAATGAAGTCGATGAAGAAATCAAGGAGAAATAAAAATTTATCAGAGATAAACCAAGAGATGCTATCAAATCCTATAGGATATGCTAAAAGTAAAAGTACATAGCAGAAAAGTGTCACATAATTAAAGAAGAAAAATCACCAAAAAAAAATCTTAACTTAGATTTGAAGGAACTAGAAAAGAACAAACAAAATAAAAAATCTGAAGGGGAACAGAAAATAGAAACCAAAAATACAAAAGAGCAATAAAGTAAAAAAGCTGGTTCTTTGAAAGAACAAGCAAAATTGATAGGCCCTTAGAATGGGCTAAAGAGAAGAGAGAGCATCCAAATAAAAAGAATCAAAATGAAAGTAGTGAAATTACAACAGATACTATGAAAATACAAAGGATCATGAGAATATGATGAATGTGTAAATAAACTGTGAAACCTAGAAAAATAAAGAAATTTTTAGAATCAAAGATGATGAAATAGGCCTACTGAGTTTGTATGCTGACCCTTTACTGCATTCATTTACTGTTGATATGTAATACATATTTGTTTATTATTGACATAATGACCAATCACAGGCACAGAAATGAAAATAATTAAGGCTCTCCCTAAGAAAAAAGTCCAGGGCCATATGGCTTCACAAATGAATTCCACCAAACTTTCAAAGAAGATCTAATACCTATCCTTCTCAAACTCTTAAAAATAACCAGAGGGGAGAATAATCCAAAACCCATTTCATGAGGCCAACATCACCTTAATCCCCAAATCAAAAAAGGATAGTGCGCACGCGAGCACACGAGCACGCGCACACACACACACACACACACACACACACACACACAAATGTAGAGAAATAGCTCTAATGCAAAAATACAGAAATAAAAAAAAGAATGCAAAAATATAAAAATTCCTCCACAAATTTTTGGCAAGTTAAGTCCAGCATTAAGAGAATCACTCACTATAACCAAAGACTCATTTCAGGGTCACAGGTTGATTCAAGATATGCAAATCACACTACCATTTCACTAGAAGTTGAAAAGTCATTTGACAAAGTTCAAAACCTCTTTTCAATAAAAATTCTCAATGATTTGAGAATAAAAGGAATGCATCTCACATCTACAGTGTACATCAACTTAATAGTCAAAAACTTGAAGCATTTCCTCTACGATGAGAAACAAGAGAAGGATTCCACTTTGACAGTTCTGTTCAACATTATTATTGAAAATCCTACCAGAGCAATCAAGCAAGTAAAAGATATAAGGGAATCCAAACTGGAAAAGAAGTAAAATTATTACTATTTACAGAACACGATGACAATACACAGAGAATGTCCAAAAGACTACCAGAAATCTACTAGAAATAATATACTATAGAATGACAGAAATCAGTGCATTTCTCTCTGCAAACAATCAATTAGCAGACAGAGAAATTTAGAAAACAATTCTACTCACAACTGCACAAAAATGCATGAAATATCTGGGAGTAACCTTAACAAAGAAGGTACTCACTGAAAAGTATAAGAATTTCAAAGGAAATTTAAAAAGACCAAACACTTTTTGTGTTCTTGGATTAGAGAAACATTACTAAAATGGCAGTATTACTTAAGGCAATTTATAGATTAAATGTAATTCCTATCAGAATTGCACTGACATTTTTCAAGGAAGTGAAAAAATTATAAAATTTGTATGAAACCAGAAAAACACCCCAAATAACTGAAGCAATCTGAAAGAAAATAAAAATGGAAGTTTCACAATTACTCATTTCAAACAATAATTCACAGCAACTGTAATCGAAACAGCACAGTATTGAAACAAAACCAGAATCATAACCCAATGAAATATAGAGCTCAGATATAAACCCACACAATATGGACAATTAATTTTTGACAAAGGAGTTATGACCATACAATGAAAAAAAGAAAATCTTTCTTAACAAGTGATACTGATGATCCTAGACAGCCACATGGCAAACAATGAAACTAGATCCTTACTTAATTCCACACACAAAATTTAATTCAAAATGGATTAAAATTTTGGATATGACTGAATCCATAAAATATATAGAAGAAAGCATAGGCAGTAACATGCCTGAACATCAACTGCAGAAATATATTTAGTGATTCAATTCCAACAGCCAGGGAAACAAAAGCATACTGAGAAAGAAACTACCACAAAAACAAAAAGGGAACCTATGTCTGGGAGAAGATATTTGATATCACACACCCAACAAGGAGTTAATGCCCAAAAATATAAAGAACTCAGAAAACTCAATTAACAAAAGAATCATCCAATCAAAAAAAAATGGGCAAAAGACCTAAATTTCTCCAAATAAGACAAATAAACGGCCTACAGGTACATGAAAAGAAAAACAAAAATATTCACCATCACTTCTTATAAGGTGAATGCAAATAAAAAAAACAATAAACCAGTTGAGTAAAGTAGCAGAGAAATGCAAACCAAAACCATGTGCTATCACTCAACATCTTTGAGAATGGCCTATATAAAAAGACTGAAAATTTTAAGTGTTGCCAAGGGTAAACAGAAAAAAGGAACACTCATTCACTGCTGGTGGAAATGCAAATTTAGTGTAGCCTGTATGAAAAATATGGAGATTCTTCATCAAACTAAAAATGGAAATACCATATGATCTAACATTACCACTTCTAGTTTTTTGCCCAAAGAATGTGAAAACTCTAATGTTGAAAGATGTATGCACTCCTATGTCATAGCGTAAGTCGTAATAGCCAAGTTATGAAACCAATTTAAATGACCATCAACATACAGTTAGATAAACTGTGGATTATATACTCAATGGAGAGCTTCTCAGGTATCTTGGGACAAGGTGAATGGATCTGGAGATGATTATGCTCAGTGGCAAGCCAGAGTTATTGAGTGGTTTTACTCATTTGTGGAATATAAACAGCCAAAGAAACTGGCAAAATATAAGAATTCACAGCCTAAGAAAAATATACTGGTTACCAGGGGTTAAGGAAGCAGGTGATGGGCTAATGAAAAGAAAGTGACAGGTACTGTCACTGAAACATATGCATATATAGAGTTGTGAGTTAGATTCCCAAAAGCATAATTTCACAAATGATTTGCAAATCAAAATTCAAGCAAAAGTAAAGCAGAGTGTTATAAAACAAACATTTAAATGATATAACTTAGAATTTATTCTAGATTACTTGTGATTATCAGATTATAAATTTGAATCCCTAATTTCACTGCATTTTATAGCCTTACAGTGGGAGCCATTATCTAATAATTCATGTGCTATATCTAAGTTTTAACTTGCAAACAATTGGGTTCGTTGATTTATGTGAAACAGGAAATGTTATACCATTACTTCCCAACATGTTAAGAATGTGAAATTATAAAAATGACACCAAATGCTGCAGGCTATCAAGAATTTTCTATGTACAAACTTTAACTCACTTTCCCTTTATATACAGCAGTATATACCGATTTTCTTTCTTAACTATTTTTGCTGTGATAGGAAGAGAGGGCTTATCAAACTTCTATTGCTATAACTATCTTTAGTGAGAGTTAAGATTTTACCTCTTGGTAACAGAGTTTTATTCAGCTTTTACCAAAGTCTTAATTACGGGCATCTCAGTGTGCTTGAACTTTGTTTTCAAATCTTTTTTTTTCCTTTAGAATGTATTTCATTGTATTTTTCATCTTCTATTCATAGAATTTTTAGTTCAAAGAAGCAGAGGGAAGAGCATTAGTCTTTGTAATAATTAATGCTCTCTGGCCCTGCGACATCTCACTTTGTGTTGGTAGTCTATTATTCACCAGGCTGGTTCACAACTACAAAAGTAATCTATTAGCATTTTTCTCTTTACCCCCATAGTCTAGCACTTGGAAATATATAACTGCAGATATTCTAAGATGACAATTTTTTTGTTCTACACTGAGGCAGCTTTAGTCTTTGAAAGATATGTAAGGACTGTGACATATAATAAAACATATACTCCACCCAAGATACATCCCAATTTCCTTTCTCCTATTAGTGCAAATGTCTCCCTATTTGAAAAGCTAGTCAGCAGAGTTTATTGATGATTATTTGCAATTTATAGGCCTGGTTTCTATTTGATTTTCCTTTTTTTTTTCTTTTACTATTTATGCTATTTTGGGAAGGATTTTATAGGAGAGGGGTATATTACCAATGCCCTTATTTCACAGTCTTAAGCTGACTCATCACTTATTGTTTGTACTCCCATTACCACTGCTGACCAGAGTGTATTTTACTGATCTTTCTTTTACTGACCAGTTACTACCATTTAAGCCTATAGGAATTAGTATTAAACCTCAATTAAGCCAGTAGTAATACAGTCTATAAAAATACTTATCTTTTGGGTAAAATAAATTATAATAAAAGAAAACACTTGTTACTGCAGTTAACCCCTAACAGTCTTGTTCAGTCCTTTGTATTTCTGAATGGTAGTTTACACTGCCTTTACAAATTTTTGCTGATATGAAGAAGCATGTTTATCATTTCATAGCTCAAATATAAAACTGATCAGCTTTAATTTCTCAAAATATATAGACATAATTATCGATTATTGACTGATGAGTTAAGGTTCTATTATTTTAAGGATTAAAGTGGCTGTAAAATGATTAAAAACACAGTCTTCATGAAAAGCCATACTTGTTAAAAGACAGTGAATGGCATAGTAAATACGGGATTAATTTTCCATTGCTTTACTAGTAATAAAAGTTCAATAACTATGCTAAAATTGTTGACTACTGAAGAAGTAAAGCATTTTTATTTTATTGGAATGTTGAGCAAACTAAAAGTATGTCTCCGCGTTATCTGAATAATTTAAATGAAAAAAAATGCATATTCCACTATACCATAAAACTAAATCTGTTATTACTGTTCTTGCTCAATCACTATAACACCTGAAAAGGTATACTTGAAACATTCAAAATTTGATAAGAGATACAAGCTCTGTAATTTAGTGGAAATACAGTTTTCCTACAAGGTACATATTTCTTGAGATTATATGTATCAGTCACAATAATTCCTCCTGAAATTGATAATTTTACTTTATATGGAATTATTACTATAGTGTGTTATAATGAGAAATGCATGGTCATTATAATTTTCTTCTTGCAGATTTGCTTTGGAAAATATTTCCCAAATGTTTGCTTAGCATTTTAAAATAATCAGGAAATTATTTAAAGCTATCTCTTTACACAAACTCCCTTGCTTCTCAAAGCTGAACTTGTTTTCATGGTAACAAACTTCCTTTGTGTCTTTAAACAAAATTTGTATCTTGCATTATGGAAAAATACAATTGGGTTTGAATTTCCCACTAGAACATGAGAATATAGAATAGTAAGAATCTAAATTTCTGTAAAATTTCATAGATACTTCAATTAAACTCTGGAATCATTGATATATAATCACTGTATCTATCTAATGCAATTTTTTTTCTCTTCGTATTTAAAACAATAAACAGAAAATATCTTGGGGGGAAGAATTTTGAGTTGGGTTACACGTTCTCTCTCTCTAAATGGTATGCAAAATTAAATCTTTACTAAATAAAAGGGGAAACAAGACACTTTTACTTTAGCTTCTTTAATTAAAATTGTATAAAAGCCCTTGGTTTAAAAAATATATCAATGCAACATTTCATGCAATTATTTGTACAAGTATGCTCATTTGTAAATTAAATACAAGCTTATTATTGTACTTCCATGTTAGTACACTTAGTATTCATTCATAACTACAGTAAAGCATTTATAATTTTTAAATAAACAACTTCATGATTATAGAATCTATTAACAAAGTAACAGCCAAGAGTTATTCTAACTTTTCTTAGGAACATTTCAAATTTGCCTCACAACATCCCTGTGAGGTGGGGAATTAAGTGTTCTCATATGACAACGCAAAAAATGGACTAATATATACGTATCTGAATACATGTATGAAAATGGCTAAAAAGTCTTAAAAGAAATGGTATCTGTCAACCAGTTCTATCTTGCAGTTCAGGAAAATTAGCTTGTTTATTTTTCACTATCTTTATGAGGAATAATAGCTGTCTCGATTCTCAGGAAAGAAAATTTTCTCCTTCAAGGCCTTTTTGGTCTTCCGAAAATTAAGTGGAGCAAGTCTGGCAGCATTTTGTCAAAGGAACAAAACACAGGATGCCGTGCCAAGTCATTTTTTTCTTCCGCTATTTGGAGATATCTTAAATGTTGTAAGAAATATAAAGGAATTCAAATAAGTGTCTTCTTTACTACTTCTGTCTCTTCAAAGTTAAAACAATGATGACTGGATCTTTTTAAACTGTCAAGTGTTTTCCAAGCTGTTACTCTTCCCATCAGGGACTATTTGCCTCTTTTCAATTTGGATAAACCGCAGGTCCTCTTCTTCCAGGGTAAATCGTGACTCCATTAAGGTCGAAAACTAAACGTGGTCACAGAAGTCATCCACCGAGAAAAATTGGCTATCTCCTCAGTAGGAAGAAAGAAAAAAACCAACTTGGAGAACTGATCTTCTCTGACTTTCCCCAAAAAATTATCCAGTAGGTATGGATGCAGAGAAGTAAGGAATCCAACTTTTCCATTAAAAGAAAAAATGTTCAAAGAGAAGTTTTTTTTTGAAGTGGGAAATGGGGAAAAGGGAGTATATTTAAGCATATTGTTTTTCTTTTTTTATTATTTCTGCTAACCAGAAATCTCAAAAAACAAAACAACAAAACTGAAAAAACGTGGTAATATGTTGGGAGCTTGATAAATAGAAGGACCTGTGGACTGCAATACCTATGTAAGAATGGGTTAGCTACACCTACTAAAAGATGGTAGAAGGTATGACTGCTATACACAGCAGTGTTCTGGGACTCAGAGGTCACCTACTGATAGGGTCCTTCACATAATTTTGAAAATTACTAATATCCATTTTCTATAAGTTGGGGGGGGGAGCCTATTATTTCATAAAGCCAGAAATGCCCTAAGCTTGTAAATAAAGTATACCCTAGAGAATGAGCTAATTACAAGAAATGATTAAGCTTCAAAACTGAATAGATTTTAATATGCTTTTCCATTAACCTCACGCTATAGACTTCAAAGCATTTATGAAGGAAATCTCTGTAACTATGTATGTAACTAGTAATTGTAAAAATACTCTATACATAAGCATTACAAAATATAATATTAAGCATCATAGAAAACTTATTGCTGAAAAATTTTTAAGAAGCTGGTGTACCAGGTAAGTGAAATTTAAAAAAAAATTAATTTCATTTACCAAATCATTTTAAACGATTTGACCAGTTTCCTATTTTTTATATATAGATAGGCAAACTTTCAAAGATCCTATGACATGATTATAACATTCCCAAATTGCTTAAAGGCTAATGTGTAAGCACACTGAAAATTCCTTTAGTCTATAGTCATCCACAAACAATCTCTCTAGGTCAAAGCAGTGTCAGTGCAAAACAAGTACCCATTACATAGTTGATAATTTAAAATATAAATCAGCTAACATTTGCATGATGCAATAAGAATACATAAAGTTTTTAAAAAGTAATAATTACACTAGAAATTAGTTATTTGAAATCAACAATTTTAAATATTCATATTTCTATCCATACTTAATAAGAATATACTTTCTATTCACTGGAAACATGCTGTAATTTATTCACTATCTTTTAAAAAGAATATTTACCTTTGCCTTTTAAAAAGTGCATATTTCATATATTTTTTCTTTTTTATTAAAAATACTGAAGAAAAAAAATCAACTGTTTTACTTACAAAGTCAGATAAAGTATATACACTTCCTTTCCTACCATCTATTAGAAACGGCTTCACTTATTTGTGAGAAAAAAGGTTTCACTAGAACCTTGTACTTTTAGATAGGAAAACTGAAACCAAGTTAAGAGTTTTCAAAAAAAAAACAGTGAAATTTTTAAGAAAAATTCTTTATCATTCAATTCTTAACTACCCTTAAAAAGCAACCCAACTATCCTTAAAAAAGCAAACAAAGGGCTGGGCATGGTGGCGCATGCCTGAAAGCAGCAGTCTAGGAAGCCGTGACTGGGGCCAGGGATTGCGGTTCGAGTCTCACCGGGGGTACGTAGCGAGACCTAGTCCCCAAAAAATAGCTGGGTGTGGTGGCATGTGCCTGTAATCCCAGCTACCTGGGAAGCTGAGACTGGGGATGGCTTGAGTCTGTGATACCCCAGGCAACATGAGCCTGCGATTCCACAGGCAAAAATAGTGAGACCTAGTCTCAAAAAAAAAAAAAAAGAAAAAAAAAAGCAAACAAAAGAAAAAACATATTGCTATACTTACATTTGTACTAAAGTGAGATGAGGAAATGATAAACCAATAAGAATATTAATGATAAACCAGTAAAAGACTGAGTATATAGGGCATCTCCTTCAACCTAACAAAGAGCACCTGTGAAAAACCCACTAGTATACTTAAATGTTGAAAGACTAAAAGTTTTCCCCTTAAAATCAGGAAAACGACAAGGACATCCACCCTTGTCACTTCAACACAGTACTGGAGGTTCTAACCAGGGGCAATTAGTCAAATGAAAATGGAAATAAAAGGTGGTTCAGATTGGAAAATTATTTCTACTCCAGATGGCATTATTTTGTATATAGAAAATCCTAAGAAAACTACTCAAAAACTATTAAAACTAATTGGTTTATAGAAGATCACTATACAAAAGTTAACTGTATTTCTCTATATTAGCAATGAACAATTAGAAAATGAAATTAAAGCATCAAAACAATAAAATACTTAGGAATTAATTAAACAAATGAAGTGAAAAACTTATACTCTAAAAACAGCACTGTTGAAAAACTTGAAAGCGCTATATAAAACATCCCATGTTCATGATTGATAGACTTAATATTGCTAAAGTGTCTATCAAAACTATTCTACAGATTCTATAGGATCCCAATTGGTTTCTTTGCAGAAATTCATAAACATATATAAAAATTTATGTGAAATTTTTGTGGATTCAGAAATCAAAACAATCTTAAAAAGGAAAAATTTGAAAGACTCACATTCCCTACCTCATAACCTATTACAAAGCTACAATAATACAGACAGTGTGGTAATGACATAAGTCTAGACAGATCAGTGGGTCAGAATTGAGAGTTTAGAAATAAATTTTCATATGCATGATGAAATGGTTTTTGACAAGGGTGTTAAGACAATTCAAGAAGTAAAGAATAATCTTTTCAACAAACTATACTGGGTCCACTGAACATTGACTTACAAAAGAATGAAGTTGGGCCTTACCTTACATCACATACAAAATTTAACTGAATATGATCATTAAACCTATAAAATACTCTGAATGAAACATAGGTGTCTGTGTCCTTGGATTAATAAATAGTTTCTAAACTACCCAACACCTAAGAAAACAAACGGAAAAAAAGATGAACTTGACTTCACCAAAATGAAAAACTGTATTGCAAAGGATACCATCAGAAAGTGAAAAGAAAACCCACAGAGCTGAAGAAAAATACACAAATCATTTATATACTTAAGGGGTTAATATCCAGAGCATATAAATTACAACTCAACAGCCAAGAAACAATTCAAGGCAAAAAAGGCCAAATGATCTGAATAGCTATTTTAGCAAAGCATATGGAAAAGTAGTCAACATTAGCCATTAGGAAAATAAAAGTCCAGGCCACAATGAACTATCATCTCATACCTACTAGGATGGCTATAATAAAAAAGACAGCTAATACAAGTGTTGACGATGATGTGGAGAAATAAGAACCCTTACTCACTGCTGATGGGAATGTAAAATGACGTAACTGCTTTACAAAACAATCTGGCAATTTCCCAAAGATTAAATGTAGAATTACCCGACATAGCAATTCTAGTCCTATTTCTAAGTCACGTGAATTGAAAACACAAGTCCAGACAAAATCTCATATGCAAACATTTATAGCACCATTAAATAACGATGTAAGTTTCACAAAGTGGAAACAACCTAAATGTCTATCAACTGATGAATGGATTAGTAAAATGTGGTATATCCATACAATGGAATACTATTTGAAAATGAAAGAAAATGAAATATTGATACATTGTGCAACTTAATGAAACTTGAAAACAGATGCTGAATGACCACATTTTATGAGTTCATAAATACAGATTGTTCCAAACAAGCAATCTATAGAGATAGAAAGTATGTTAGTGGTTGCTTAAGGTCAGGAGATGCGGGAAGGGGAAAAGGGGAGTAACTGCTAAAGGCTAGAGAGTTTGGGGGGAGTGACAAAAATGTTCTAAAATTGATTATGATCATGATTGAAAATTTTGAATATAGGTAAACCTTGGAGAATGTGCGGGTTCAGTTCTTAGATCACTGCAATAAATGGATTATTGCAATAAAACAAATCATGCTAATTTTTGGTTTCCCAGTGCACATAATAATGTTTGTACTATATTTTGGACTATTAAATGTGCAATAGCATTATATCTTTAAAAAATGTATATACCTTCATTCTTATTTAAATCTG
Source organism: Uropsilus gracilis (assembly GCA_004024945.1). Taxonomy (NCBI): domain Eukaryota; kingdom Metazoa; phylum Chordata; class Mammalia; order Eulipotyphla; family Talpidae; genus Uropsilus; species Uropsilus gracilis. Next base: position 78,735 of record PVHY01002252.1, on the reverse strand, counting down.
AGCTGAGTCTTTAGCAAATCAATCTTTTTGCTAGTGTAGGGTCAGGTGAAATGCATAAGATCTAGAATGTACAAAATACTGGGGCACAATAAAACATGGCATGCCTGTATACTATATGTGATACAGAAAACACTATTTCGGAGTTCAGTAAGAGCCAATGTCCAGCTCAACCAGGATGGACCCTAATTATAAGTGCCTCTGGAGATGTCACATACCAAAATTCTAATGTCAGTGTTTTAACTTTAATTTAGACAAAAGTCATAAAAATTAACTATTTTGTATCCATCGGATATATAGCTAACCTAAATTTCAAATGGAAAATGATAAACATAGAAATAAAAAGTAAATTACATTTGCTTAAACTGTTTAGTTATACACTACATTTTAAACATATTACAAGAAAGGCAGACCCTAGAGCATGACTACTAACATTTCAGTGAGTTAATTATCAGCTTATTTCCACATGAAATATGAGTCTGATGTATAATCTCAGGAAGCAAGAATTGGACTCAATTCTTACTTCTGCCAAATAAATGCAGGCAGTATAATTCTCAACTAAAAATTAATAGTCCTTAAGTTCATTTGATTCAAGTAAGCATCTGTGTGCACCTTTATAAGAAACACATCTTGGTTATAATAGATTGAAAAAATAAAGACTATAATTATTGTCTAATTTCACAGAAAACATACCACTGAGACATTGCATTAGTTTTTAAATAAATTATTCTTCAGAAAATAAAAAATTACTCTATTAGCATGAAAATTTAACCAAGTCAGTTAAGACACAGTCTCAAGCTTGAGGAGTGTGATTGACTTTCAACAATTACAACTAGTTTTGCATTTGTTTTTCAAAGTCTTATGATTCTGTAAATGTAACTTAAGCTAATTGAAACAGCATACCAAGGTAATTTCAGAGCATATACTCAATTTCTATGAAATTCATTCATATGTTTAGTCAATGTCTACCATAAAACACAATCTTTGTGTCAGAAGAGAATGAGCAGTCTATGTGACCTTCCATAAATCAGTCTGGAGGCATTAGGGACTTAAGGGGGCTCAGAATTTAGAATAAGGGCATGTGAGAAAGCTTATAGGGTTACCAGCTGGTAGTCCAACTGGTAGAGTAGAGTGAAAGGAAGTGGGAGTGGGGTAAGAAGTGAGGGAGAGATAAGACAACACTGTACAATTAAGGGAGAACATTTCTACTATCAAGAGTACAAAGACTTGCAAATGAGCAATAGCTTGGTTGTGTGTGCAGTAACTGCTATGAGAAGCACCAGGTGATGAAGCTGGGCAGATCTCACCTCATGACCAAGGACTGATCTACGTGTACGCCATAGCAATATTTCAAGAAGGAAAGTGAGGGAACTAGTAATGTGTTACCACAGAGTAAATATCCAGAATTCCAAATCCATAAATCATATCCTCTCAAATGCTACCACTAAGAGTTTATAAGAGTATTACAACAACAGACAGTACTACCTAAGAATTTGCTCAAAATCCTTATCTTGAGCTAAACTTTATATAAATCACAAATATTCCTTTTGAAAACTTAAACTAGAAATCAGGTGGATCCTTTAGTTTCCAATCTTCTATTTGATTTGCTTTATAAAATCTTTAATAGGTTTGGTCAACCTTATAGTTCTCAAAATTTCTTACTGTTATATAAGCAACAAATTTGACATATTTTGTGGATTGCTAGGCTTCTGCCTATATTCACACCTTTATCCTGTCCTTCACAAAGCCAAATCCAAAGGAAGAATATTTTTCCCTAAGTCCTAGACAGAAGTGTCTGTATCACATAAACTTCCTTCCAGTGGAATCCCCAGTATGGTCTAAATAAGACAGAAATGAAAGAGAAACAACACTTTTAAAAGCTGTCCACAGAAGGTAATCGTGGCCGAGTAGTTAAGGCGATGGACTTGAAAAGCTGTCCACAGGGAGGAGATTAAAATCTACCAAGAGTCAATGTGTTCCTTTGAGAATGTCCACACTTCTAACTCCAAATGGTCATTTTGAAAAATAAAGCTGACCATCATTAAGAATGGATTTACCATTTCCTCCCTAATTTAGAATGGAAAGCAGAGAGGAAGTGGGGATTAATACCTGGTAGAGGTGTCTCTGTCACATATGAATATCTTTCTTCTTATAGATAACATAGTAACCGCTAATGCCAAACAAGTTTGCTCTAGCAGTTTTGAGCAACCTTGAAAAATCTTTTAGAAGACATTAGAAAAGGCCTCTTCTTAAAACAGTCAATATAGATGCCTCTGAATCCCACACAGTATATTATTGACCAATGTTATCTCAATAATACATTTAATTTAAAAATGGGTAAGATAGGAAACAAGGGTATTTCAGAAAATTAATAAAACATTTTTGGTCACTGAACTACAATTTTTCTTGCATCTCATTTAAATATATAGAAATTGTTTCTCAGTTCTCAAGAGAATGCAGAACTATAAACTATTAACTATCAATCTACTAATCTATTACAAAATTACTATAGCACTTTTTATACAAAACTATTTGTTCACAATTATGGTAAAGGAAATTCTGGTATCTCTAAATTGTTGATGTTCCACAAATTTTCTTGGTAATTTAATTTTTGAAAAAAATAACATTTAAGTCAATTGTAACTTTAATGATAAAGGGAAATCTTACAACATAAAGTTTCATTTGCAATTATATTGATGATAAAGTACTTTTTTTTTTTTGAGACTAAGTCTTGCTACTTTTGCCCATGGAACCACAGGCTCACATTGCCCAGGGTACGGCAGACTCAAGCAACCCCTAGCCTCAGCTTCCCAGGTAGCTGGGATTACAGGCACGCGCCATCATGCCCAGCTATTTTTTTGGGGGACTAGGTCTTGCTACGTGCCCTGGGTGGGATTTGAACTGCAATCCCTGGTGCTGGCCGTGGCGTCCTAGGCTGCCACTACAGGAATGCACCACCATGCCCGGCCTAAAGTACTTCTTAATAAAACCAAGTCCCAACTTTACACAAGTTATCTGCAAGATTTCTACTTTTTTATGAGTATAATCTGTTAAGTTTTGCCAACTATACATTAGAAAATGAGATAGAAGCACAGCCATAGTCCATACAGTACCTCAGAGTTCTTAAGAATCATTTACTTTGTTCTTGTCTGCATCATCTTGAAAGAACAAATTATATGATTTAGGGGGAAGCATTTTTTAAAGTATTAGCATGTGATCAAAATGTTGTGTAAAATTCTCAATTAAAACTGAACTTGTACAAAAATCCCTAATCATAACTTTAAAGTAATATCTTTCTAAAAGTTTGATAATGAAAAAATTAATCTAATTAATATGAATGGAATGAAGCCATTCAGAGTTCATAAATTTTGACAAAGTTGTAGCTACCCTGATTTACAGCAAAATCAAAGAGTAATGTTTCTGCATACAATTTTTAATGAATATCTATAGAGAACACACAAATTGACAGAAAAATCTCTTTTATAATGAAAGATACATGCAGTACCCCAAAATGCATAAATCCTAAGAGCACCTTGAGAATACATTAGCTAAACATTAAAAGAATTTAGATATAATCAATGCTTTAAAAGCCTATATTTTATTAAATTAAACTGTTATTAAAATTTATGAGTACAAAAATAGCTTCATGAACTACTAATGTACATGTATAAGCTCTGAAATCTCAAAAACAGGATAACAGTTTTTTACTGGTGCATTACTATATGTCTGAGGAGCATAAACTCACAATGAATGAAAAAGAAAAGAAATTTTACTTTTCAGTATTCTAGCCCACTAATGCATTCTAACAGCACTGGGATGATATAAAATAAACCATTTCCATGAGAATTTTAGATAGCTTTAAATCATATTTTAAAACCCAGAATTTATTATTATTACAAAATAAGTAAGTTCCAGAATTCTATTTAGTTGATGCTAGAAAGCAAACAACGTCCTGGAACGACAAAATATGTCCCCCTCCACCATGCATTTGGTAGTTTATTAGTTTATACTTTATTTACTATATAGTTAATCAAAGACATTGTTTCAAAGGACTCCTGAACACAGGCAGAGAATATGCCTGTTCAGTACAAAAGGATATTATCATTTAGGTTAAAAAAAAAAAAAAACTGAAGGGGAAAAAAATAATAATTTAGATAATAAAACTTAATATCATTTTCCCAAAGAAGCTAATAAACATTTTCATTTTCATGATCTTACTATTTTACACATCCCTAAGCTTTCTTTTAAAGTGTTTAAATATATGTTAAAATATTAATTCATTAAAACTTATTAAATGATACTTTGCATAGTTTATAATGACATAAGATAGTTTATATAGCAGTTCACCCAGGAATACTGGGCAGCCTGTATATTTTAATATTTAGTTTAGCAATATAATTAAAAATCAAACAGAAAATAATTCAAGGTAATCCTATAATACCACTGATTTAGAATATAAAAATTATTTAGTTTATTAAATAACTTATAAAAGTTCTAAAATATTTGAAAGAGTTTGTATATAAAGTTATGTATGTGTGTGTGTGTGATTTGTTTTACAAATGGTACAAAAGTGGAAGAGTCGGTAGGGCTTAGAAATAAAACAAAACAGGCTATTTTTCCTAACTGATGTGTTCATGGGAGTTCACTATGAAATCCTCTCTTTTATAGGTATCTGAAAATTTGTCTGTTTAAAGTGCAACAGAAAAGCTTGCAGATTGCTTTAAAGATAAGTAAAGCCAAAAAATCCAAAAACAACAACAAAAAAACAGCTCACAGAGAAGAATAAACCCTAATCACATTATGAAAATTTTCAGGAGCAAATGAAAACCAGAGTTTTCTTTTGGTTAATTACTGAATTCATGAGCTTTGGGAATGAAATATCAAGAAGAGCACAATATGGCTTGATAAGGAGCTGAGACTGACTAGATCACTGTTCTCTATATCTATTTTTTAAAAAAAACACAAATATTCTGGTGAGTTTGTTCCTTATTTAACAATAAAATGGAAAATCCTGAATTATTACCATCTCTGAAGTCTAACCCTGGTATTTTGATATTCTAACATTAACATGAACTTCTCAAACTTTTTTCTCAGAGATAAATTGATTTCAGCCAAGTAACTAAGTAAATAATTATTATGAATGATTAGTGTAATCAAGACAAGTGCAGAGAATAAGTTTTCTAAAGTCCTATAGCTAGGGTATTTTTAAAATTAGAAAGAAAACTGCAATAATGCCTTTAACATAAAATCTAAAACTGATCTGTTTCAAGCTTTATTTTTAGAACTGAAATATCTCTCTACAGCTAATCTATAGATCCTAGCAGTAAAAGAAGCTATACCTTCAAATCAAGCAATAGTAGGAGACAACCAATCTCAGTTAAGAAATCCAATTACTAAGAATAAGTAAAACAATAAACATTTGGAAAATTTCAGGTGCATAAAGTAAACTAGGAATAGTTTTTATAAATGATTAAGAACAAAAATTCTAAATACTATCATACTAATACACATGGCTCATTTAAATGTTACCCAAATAAATCAGTTTATACTTATGTTCAGTAGTTAATTCTATTAAATGGATATATTAAATTCAATAAAAGGAAACATTCCTTCCCTTAATGTAGATTTTTTTTTTAATTTACATTGTCCTTAAACTGTAATTGTATATTCTAAAGACTATTGTTTTCAAATCAGAGGAACTAAAAATTTTTGCTGTAATTTTTTATAAGTATAAAAGAATATGATTACACTGTAATAGTTAAAACATGACTTAGGCAAAATTATTAGTACTTTTACAAACAAATTAGAATAGCCTCACACAGTCAAGTCAGTTTTCTCCCTATTTTTTGAAAATGCTAATTTTTCTTATTCATCAGCCCAACCATGAGGCCACTCAATGTTTAATCCTATGCCCTAATGTTCAACAAATTCAATCAAAACTAAAATTCTCATGAAAAAGAGTTCAGAATATCTCACTTCACAGTCCTTCTGAATGTGCTAATGAATTATTTTTTTAAAACCCTGTCTAGAAGAGACACACAACCAAACTCTAACAACTCTAAAACTACCTAGACAAAAGTTTCCAAAGAAGGGTAAAATTAACTATAAGACAATGACTGTTAGGCATTTGTTTACATTTACAAAATTGCAGTTTCATAGACCTCCTTACGACTTTAAACTACCAAAATATTGTCAATAAATAATGAAACTGGTTTAGAAAATGTTAGGATAGCAAATCTTTTTAAAGTATCAAATTCTTTTAAACGTGAAGATTAATCTATTGTTAGTTAATATGGGAAAATAAATCTATTGCTAACAATAACATGTTAGTGGTAAAAGTTACCCCAACAATTTGTTTTCTTCTGTGAAATCTTATGGTGACATTACCTCAAAGACTATAGTCAAGTTTAATTTTGGAGTAGAAAGCTTACTTTGAAAAAAAATGTATTACCCTCAAAAACATTCATGAAAGTGGAAACCAGGTTAACAAAAGGGGCTCTTAAGGACTAGGTTAAAAAATGAGTAGAAGAGATTTATAATAAATTTTGTTTCACTGTAAAATTATATGTACTAAAATTACATCGTAGCCCTTTTTCTATAGAGGTAAAGAAAATGTTCACTCAAGTCCATCTAGGCAACTATAAAAATTATTAAAACTTTTCTGAGGTTAACAGAAATAGTTTAAAAAATCTGACCTGGAATATTCACCCAGGTTTGAAACTGCAATTTTATCTGAATGCAAATAAGTTTCATATTTACACAATTTACTTAATCATGATGGTTGAATTGAATCTGTACCTATGTGAAAATGGCAATGCATTCTGAGTTGGTTCAGCCCTTGGCTCTGAGTTCTGTGTCACATCAGGTGTTCTTTCATCATCTGTTCCATTGATACTTTCTGGTGTTAAAGGTGACTGAAGATCTCCGCCTGCTGATTCCTTTAAAAAACAAAACAAACAAACAAACAAAAAAAAAAAAACCAAGAAGTGAAAGATGAAAAAGTGTTACACTTTTGTATAGAGGTATGATACAAGACCATCTTAAAGCTGAAACTCTGTTGTGTATTGCTTATGGACCATATTTCAATTAAAATTTGAGTCAGACTTAAAATTAGAAGGAGAAAAAATTTCTTTGGTCTAACTTGAAAGAAGCAATTTTAAAGCAAAGCAATTCATAAGAAACTATAAAGCAATGTAATTTAGATATAACAATTTAGAAATGTAGTTTCAAAGAACTGAATATATAAGCAACTAATTGGTCAGAATAAAACAAATTCAAGTAATTACCATAAGAAAGGTAGGTGGCACAAAAACAGATATGATTTTAATTTGAAGGGTAGGAAGGTAAAGGCGAGAATGTCATCTTTCAAGTTCTAATTTTTTTTATCTGCCCTACTTTCCAATTCTTATAGCTATTTTAAAAAGCTACCAGAAATATCTCTAAAACATATCACACAGAATGATATAGCGTAGTTCAGCTTTTCTTCCTACTACTCATAATGGAATTATTTTTCCTGACAACATTTCTTATTTCTACTTTTTGTCTATCAGTTACAGCTAATCTTTGCTCTGGAAAATAAATGGACTTTAAAATGAAGTACAAATGAAAAATTATTCTAGCAACTGCTAGCATTAAATTTTCCAAATTTGAAATTAGATATCAGAATGAAGAATAACAAGTCTGTTAACGAGGGAAGGCTGAAGAACCACACTGTTAAAGGGCAGTTTGGTAAAGACTCTGCCATTTCTGAGCAACACAACTTCACAACTGAAACATCAGGCTGTGATAGAGAAGAAAATGAAAATATCACTGTTCAACAGGGAAAGGCATAGGACTGTCATAATGTGCCAACTTGAAAGGATGCAAAATGTCCTCAAATAAAAACAAGAAGAATATGTATCTGAAAAAATATGAGCATCCGAAAGAGTATGATATCTAGGTCATGATAATATGCAGACTTAACACTGAAAATATGCACATGAAGATATTCTACAAGGAAAAATGGAAAACTGTGGTAAAATTTTCTTTTTGGGGGGCTATTTGGTTTTATACTGCTGCTTGTATTTGATTTCACATGTAAGTATTTTAACTAGTAGTACTATATTGCTATAAATTATAGAAGCTATCAATGATCAAAAGACTACTTTCCTGATTCTACATTACTGCTGTTTTTGCATTATTAATAACTCTTCCATTTTTTTAACTCTTCCATTTTAAACTTTAATTTCAACCTTATTAAATCTTTTTCCTAAATCCTCTGCTTCCACGCAATCCATGAATAAAGTGTAAAGTATAATGTGACAATTGTTCATGTAAAGTGTAAAACTGTGCAACATACATTGTCTTATAATACAGTAATTTTACATAGAGTATAATTGCATACATTAAATTTGACTTTTAGGTAGAAAAAATTTGAGCAGCCAGTAAGAAACCATGAACTTATTCTTTGTTTTCAATAAATCAGTACTATTTTTCAAGAAAATTCAAACCAAACTAATATAATCAAGGCCAGTTGCTAAACAGTAAGCTGGCCAAGACTTGATTCAGTGGAAATAATAACAGACACAAATTGCCCTACTAACTTGAAATGGCATAACCAACGTTAGAAATTAATGCTTACAGATTTAGTGGAATTGATTAGAATTCAAGGGACAAAAGTAAATTATGATTAAAAGAGAGGAGGAGGAATTGTTTTCTACTACCTCCTAGAAGAAAATATGGTGGGCTATGGGAAAGCCACAATGCTGATGCTATAGCAGTCAGAAGAGTGTTCTCCGAGGCAAGTTAGGGAAGAGAGGGAAACCTGGAATTATAACAATTCCAATGTCCCAGTGCAGCAACTTTTTCCTCAGGAAAAGTGAATATTAAGCATATTAACAAAAGATATATCTAGTTACCCAAGATCATTATATCTAAAATGAAAACAAAAAGCTCAGAGTGTGATGTTCTAAAATAGGATTAGAAACAACAAAATAACTATTTGCTCATGAGAACAAGACAAGTACCAACACTACATACATAAGGACATAAAAGGAAAACACAATCCCTTTAACCACCAACTAATCCACAGTCAAAATCATTTTGTGAAAACTTTCAGAAATTTCACATATGTAAAGACCTGTATTTTAACAAATCCCAAATATATGGTTTAACATATGGTTCTTGTTTAAAATTAAAAATTTGAAATTTTCTAAACATTTATTCTTTTAAAAAAATCTACACCTTATATAAAATTTACATATTTTATTTCTTTATATCAAATATTAAATAAAAAACCTGTTAGGCTGAATTTTTGAAAAAGAAAACTATCTTTTCCTTATTAAGGAACATGTATATGTATGTGTAACATAGTTGTTAAGAAAAAACACAAAAGCAGAATACAAAATGTAAATAAAAACAGGGCTTAAACAACTTCTGTCATCTTCAGAATCTCATTTTGAGAAAATACCACCAATACCACACTTTGTTTCTGGGAAATGCCTCCACCCCCCATCAAAACAAATAATATGAAAAAGAAATATTACAGACAAATGAAAGAAAAATATTTTTGTATATTAAAATCTAAGAGTATCAAGGAAGCCAAAACTAACATATGTGACCACTATTAAGAAGAAACTTGAGCACAGATATAAGATTCAGGAACTGCTTCTTAAGAATTCTTCTGCCCACTTTGAAGTGACAAGAAAGCCAAGGGAAAGAAAACCAGAAATATTCTGAATCTCATGAAAAAGAAATGACCTTGCCCCCACTCTAAACAGGTCTTCAGAATGGTATCCCCAGCCTACTCTCAGGTGCATGATTGAAGGAGGGGGGGCTGGGAAAGGAAGTGGCAGTGTTAGTCTTCCCAACTAAACCAAATACCACCTACATGTTTCACTTAATTCCAAAAAGGCTGATAGGAAAATTCCTATTAAGTTCATCCTTTCTGGCTTAAGGAAAACATGGCACTTCTCTTTATTATTTAATAAACATTTGTGGAAGACATTCTACTTCAATCTTTTGTATTTAAATGGAGATGAGAACACCACTTACTCTTTCTAGGCAGCGGTTAGAAGGAAGCACCCACTGACTGGGTGCACCTGATGATTTGAGTTCCCACCCTTGAGGAACTGGAAGGAGATGCTAGAAGATCTACAGGAAAAGGTTACAAAACTGAAGAGGCCCAACTCAAAGGTCTACTGTTGTAAATCATTCCAGGGCCTCTCTCTGAAATCTCATGGTAATTCTTCGTAATCTGAATCTAGGTTAACTCTAACAGTTCCTTATGTGTGAAAAGTGTACTGAGTGATGTTCAGAACTGGAAGGTTAATCTCCATTCTCATATTTTCACATCTACCAGGTGAAATAAATGCTTACCAATAATTAGCTATGTCCCAAACATGTTTATATCAATTGTATTTATATAGTTATATAGCTGGATTAAATGTATAGACTAATAAATGTGAATGTAAAACTAAAGTGGCTGTTTCACTATAAATCCTTTAAAACAGCTAAAAGATAAACAGTTAAAAAAATTCAATGAAGCTGACAACTGAATTAGGTGGAAGAACATACCAATATATAACATGTAATATGCTGCCATTTCAGAAAATATTAAGTATATTAACAAAATACAACGCAAAAATACAAAAAATACAATATAATACAAAAAAATCTGCAAACATAAAATTCAAAGAGCAGAGGGTTGATTCTACTTAAAGAAAACCCAGAAAATTGCCAACAATTATTGTGTGACTAATTTAAGGAAGATAACCTGGAATTCCAAGTAACAGATTAGTATTCAGGGAAAAGATTTTAGGTTTAAGTTTAAGTTAGTATTCAGGGAAAAGATTTTAGGTTTAAGTCAAAATATTGGTGGGTAAATGAAACACTGAACTTTAACTTATGGATGTACAATGGAATGTGGTGGGGACGAAGGATGATGCTGGTGGTGGGTGTACTACAGTGGTGACACCTGATGGAGATATTCAAATATTACTTCAATTAAAAGCTTTTAGAAACCACATTAATATTTTTTTATTAACTTGCCAACTACAGGCTTTATCACCAACAGATAAAGAAGGCCTGTGCTGTGCAAACTTCTATCCTTCCAACTGACCCCTTTCTCTTTCCCTTCCACCTGCTCTTCAGCTGCCTCATGATTAACATACTCTTGGTTTCCTGCTACTATGATGCTCTTTCAGACTTGGCAAAGCTGTATTTTTTGCCACATTTAGTCATACCAGAAAGTCCATCACCTAAATTATAATCTTTCTAGCATCACCCCAATTTTCAGGTTTCCTTTACTTTCCATAATTAGTATCTTGCTAATTTTCATTTCATGTCAATTGAAACATTATATACCAAATTGCTGCTACCAAGTGCTATGTGGGAAAATACCATTAAATAGGAGGATTAGTTACCCTGAAAATGATTTTATGTGGACTTCAATTATGCCCTTGAAGTACAGAATAAGCTTTCATTTTACTATTTCCATTTGATTTTTTTTAAACTTAACAGTTGTTACAAACCTCTATTCAAGTCTTCTCTCTCTTTAGTTGTACTTTCTCATAGTGGTTCTCCTCAATAGAGAAAATAGAAACAAGCCTGCACAGATTTCCCCCAACCTCCCTCCTATCTATATCTGAATCCATCCTCCTTTCCTCCTGACAAAGTGACTAATTTGTTTCCATCTTCCCCCTCACAGTAACTTCTGCACACTGTTCCATCAGTGATTTCTTACTTTCATTGCTTCTCCTTCACTTTCTTCCATTTAAAACATCAAGCCACTCCTACACACAAAAAAAATATCTTAGCTCCACATCCACCTGAGATGTGTCATGCTAACAGGCAAAATAATAATAATAATTAGCATTATTATTATTATAAGCTTATTCTCACTGTTTATTTTGGTCTCAAGAATGATCCAAATTCAAAAACTCTCTCTTTTCATTCTAGAAACTACTTCAAACTGCCCTTCCTTCACTACCAGTTTACCAACAATTAGTGTGAACTCCAGTTTACTGGTTGAAAGTCCCATCAAGTTCCATGTTACTGGAACTCTGCCACTGCCACTGCCAAAGCTCTGCCTCCAAATTATTAACTCTTCTCCTGACTTCTGTGCTTATAGTCTCTGCTGATTCACTTCCTTCACCTCTTCTCAGTCTTTCATTATATCTTCCTCAAATTTCTTAAGTGACAACTGTTTACCCTTGTCTCCTCTCTTTTCATTCATTTTTTTTTTTTTTTTTGGTCTGGATGATATCATTCTTACCTACAATTTTAACTAGTACTTATATTTTGATGATTCATAGAACTTAGCTCTATTTCCAAAGTTCTAACTACCCCCAGGACATATTGATCTGGATGTTCCATTAGGATACAAATTCAGTATCTGGAGTGAGAATTCTCTTCTGAAGTTCATGCTCTAAAACCAGAATATCCCTGACAATTCCCTCAATTGCTGTTATTTCCTCCAAGGTCAGTATCAACATTATTATGTCTATGCCCTCCTCTCTATTCTTACTGCTCCTAACTAGTACATAAACTCAAAAGAGATATGGATAAACTGGTAAGCAGCAGAACTAGAGACACTATCTTCAACTGCTCTTACTTTGAATGCAAAAGTAATATTTAGACAATTGTGAAGGGTGTAAAGCTGTTCCTCTGCTATCTGATTCAGTAAAACCACATTTGTTAAATGATACTAAAAAAGCAAAACATTAGTTTATAAGCATTCACAAATATAATGGTATACCTATAGGTCAGATATAAATAGTAGTTCACCTATGGACCCCAAGACATATCAATTCACTTTTGTAGAATAAAATAGTTACTCATCAAGAGCGTAATCAGTTACATAGTGCCTCATTTGGGTAAATACAATACACTAAGATGAAAATTTTTTAAATTATGCTAATTATAACAAAGCTGAAAACCTTTGTTCTTTCTTTGTATACACACACATACACACAAATGTTATGTATATAACCCACTTTTTCTATCATACTAAATATATTTCAAGAGAGCTACTTTCAGTGTTACAGGATTCTGGCAATTCTAGGGAGGGGGGAGGAACCCTTCAACTTTTGTTTGATTACAAAAACTGATGGAGTAAGAAAACATTACTCAAAAGTCTTAGCTAACTCTCAGCTAAAAAAATTTGTCTTCTAAATTCAAATGAAAAAGAATTTTGGGACCTACTTAATTAAACTGTCCTTTTTTTTTCCTGAGCACATTCTGAAGAAAGTGCCTAACAAGTTACTTGAAATACAGTATTTTTTCTTTTTAAGTATGAAAAATTCATACTAAAGTGAATCATCATATCGACTGTTTAAAAGAGTGCCATAGAAATGAAAGACTATAAGAAAGAATATGAGAAAACAAATTCTAAATTAATATCTATTATTTAAAGAGGGAAATGAAAGGAACTAACAACTAATCTGTTATTTAATGTATTCCCACAGATGTTACTTTTTTTTCCACCTCAGCCCCCTCACTACAGATGTTATTTTAATAAAGGCATCATTACGACTATCTGACAGGACCATGTATTGACACCAAGCGCACAACTTTTGTTCAAGAGTCTAAGAGTGAGGAAATGGCTAACTGTACTCTAAGTGCCAGGCTCCTTTCATCACAGGCCTGAAGGGAGGTAAATTAGCTCTGCTTCTAAAAGTGTGGGTCCAGTTCAACAGCATACACCTCTCTTAGTTATGCATTAGAAATGCACATTATCAGGTCCCACTGCAGCCCTACTGAATCACAAATCAGCAACTTGTGTTTAATTCAACAAAAGCATCTGTGTTTTCTAAATACTATGTTAAATACTATGTTGAGGAGGCTCTGCATCCTCATTTTCACCATTACAACCACACCACAACCAACAACTATTAACAATACTAAGCATTTATAATACGATGAGCACTTTGTTATCCTCATTTAATTCTCACAATAACCCTGTAAGGACACATTGCTCTCATTCCCATTTTATAGATATTTTACAAAAAAAAAAAAAAGTGCAATTTACTTAAGTTAAAAAAATAAGGGTTAGAGACCAGATTCATTAAGACTCCAGAGACTGCATAATTGTCATTATCTTATGACTCTACTCTTATAATAGTCATGTCATAGTGATACTGCTATTACCACATTCCTTCCTTCCAACAATCCTGTAACTAATTTAACACTAACACTACAGATGTATAAATAGACTTGAGTAAGCAGTTTCCTTAAGATTGCGCATTGAATAGCAAAAGAATTTATGCCTAAGTTTGTCAGACTTGAAAGTCTTAACTAGTCTATTATTCCCCCTCAACGCACAACAAAAGCTATGACCCAGTGTCCACTGTTCTCAGTGATCCACTAGACTTCTTGATGTCCTTTGCTGAACACCTGACAGTTAACTTATTCCTCAGGCAGAATGTTAAATTAGAAGATTGAGTTAAAGCAGTGACAAGTGTTGCTTTCTAGCTGAGTAGGATCAGAGTGCTAAGTAGTCAAACAAAACAAACTGAAACAGAGATACTGAAGATGTGGATGAACTGTCACACAAAAAAATGAAACAGATGGAAATGGAAAAATACTTAAGATTATTTTTCTAGTTCCTGTTCATTAGCAATCAAACCTCAAATGTCCTGAGAAGATAAATTAAAGTAGGCACACTGAGAAACTTGAGATATTTCTTTATTCCTACATTTCACAGCATTTTCCAAATATCTCTTTGATATATTCCTTTGATGAAAACAAATGCTTAAAGACAGTCCTTCCATCAAAGAGAAACTTAACAGCAACCTGTAATAGTTCATAGTCATCTAATCAAAAAGAAGCTATGATTAGAGAAACAGGTGCTAATAAGTACACTGGTCAAACATAATCCATTACAGTTTTATTGGAGTTCTCTAAGTATTCTCACAGAATGCTACAGCATCCTCTTGTAACACTGCAACCAACCAGAAGAATTGGAGCCCCCAACTTCTGTTGATACTAAATTTTAAATAGGTTTTAAATTTCAAAATTTTAAATAGCTTAAACGTATCACTACACTGTTACAGCACTTAGGGAAGAAAGATTCAAGGTAAGTTTCAAAATGACCGTTCATGTTATTCCAGGTCACTGCATGTACAGAGGAGGTGTAATAGCACTTTGGTGTCAATCCAGAGTACACCTTTAGTCTATTAGGAAATAGGTACTTTAAAAGCATACGTAACAGAGCTCTCTTTTCCTGTTTAAAAAAAAAAACAGAATAGAACTCTTTATGCCAGTAGGGTTTATTGAATAATGCTGGTGCCGTGGGTTTCTGAGGAAGGGGGTGGAGTAAAAAATTTTCTTTTTTTTTTTTTTTTAATTGTTTTTTTTTTTTTTTGAGACTAGGTCTCACTATTTTTGCCTGTGGAACCACAGACTCACATTGCCTGGGGTACCACACACTCAAGCAATCCCTAGCCTCAGCTTCCCAGGTAGCTGGGATTACAGGCACATGTCACCACGCCCAGCTGTATTTTTTTGGAACTAGGTGCCCCCGGTGGGACTCGAACCGTGATTCCTGGCCCCGGCCATGGCTTCCTAGGCTGCTGCTTATAGGCACGTGCCACATGTCCAGACCAGAGTAAAAAATTTTCCAAAATATTCCCATCATTGGTTGGTCACTAAAGTCCAAGGCAATTCCTACTTACTTCCTCAAGAAGGTTTTGTGTAAGTTTATTACTACTGACATTATTGCAGAGAAACATTAGAAACATCTAATACTTTCTTCTCATAAAAGTTTTAAAAATTAATAGAGAAGAACCCAGTACAACACTGACTCCTGTTCATAAAATAATAATTGAAATAATTAACCTAGAATCTTAAAAAATACATTGTGTTGTAAACTGTTACCTCAGAAAAAGTTGCACAACTTTTAAAAAATTTTTAGAAACGCATTATTAAATAAATATTAAATATTATTAAATAAATATTAAATAAATATAAAGATAACTGATATTCTGTATAAATCATACTATATACATTAAAACCTATGTACACATATAGAAAGGTAACTAATAAACTGTATTTGTACATTTAATTAACTTGTAACTGAAGAAAGACTATGAAGAACAAGTAGCAGTTATTAACTCTTTTGTTAGTCAAGAAAGTGATAGTTGCATAAAAACTACATAACCTTTGGTTCTCAGTGCTGAGTACAATATGTGATATCCCAACTGTCAGGTTTGAGTCCACTTTAAAATCAGGTTGCTAATTTTTTTAATTTTCTGTATATTATTATGTTTTATAACTTGCAAAACCTTTCTGACTAGTTTTATCTAGAGACAGCAAGGGGTTACTGGTGGGATGCCTCTGATGAGAAAGCTAATCAATCCAGAGCCATCTCTCCTCAGTCTGCCTAGCATAACTCAGGAGACAATATTCCTGCTTTAATCATCCCAGGATCATGGATCAGCCAACTAGAGACAATCTTTGTAGTGTAGAGCCAGCAGAATTTCTCAGATTAGTCTATCAGACACTATTTTGCCTCTCCTGTGTTGTCATCCCAGGGGAAATGCCATACAGGCTCTGCCCCCAGCTTTCCGTGTGCTCCAGTTTTCTGCCTCCTGACCCAAAGGCCACCCGAAGGCATCATGTGTATACTCCAGAGGTGTGCCATCCCTTCTGTTTTTAGAATCTGCAAGTATAATAAACTTGTGTTTTCCTGAGCCTCCTGCGTGGTGCCCTCAACTGTCACAAGATATAGGATGCAAATAGGTTGATCTATGCTCTGTATGTACAACTCTTTAAGCAGAATGCATGTTAAAGAATTTGAGTTTTAATAACTAAACTGATTCCTCCCCCCAACCCACCCCTGGCAAGATTCATAGACACTGGCATAGAGGGGGAAAAATACTTTTCTCCATGACTCCACAAGTACAAATTAAATGATAAATACATTTCTATGTCCACTTTGAAAATAATCTTCATTTTGCCATACTTCTCCAAACTAAACCCAGGTATAAATGAATAAGGCTCATAAATAAGTATAAAAGTACCCACCTGTGAAGGTGTACTGGTAAGTTCCATCTTTTCTTGTGACTTCTCCTTTGCTAGTCGAGCAGCTTCTTTAAACTCCTGAAACTTTTCTGCAAACTGAATGTATGAAGACTATATACATTAACCAAATAAAAGTAAGTTGCAATGCCCATTTTCTTAGTATTCTTTTCATTTTCTGAAAAGCTGTCTTTTACACAAACAATCTAGCCCTCACCAATTTCAAATGCCATATGAAAATTACAGAAAAAGAAAACTAATACCACACATTTGTTTGTATACCATAAGGTAACTCAACAAACCTCATCAAGAACGGTACAACAAAACCAAGCTAGAATTTGGTGTCAGCAAGCTTACCTATGTCCCTCTTGGTTGTTCATATGTACACTAAATATGGTAGGACTAATGTGAGGGGTGAAATCTAACAATGGGTATGCCATGTGTTTATCATGAAGAAAACTGACTCTCTCAAATATCTCCTAAATTTCACAATATTCACAAAATATATATTCACAAAATATATTTTGCAGTATATTTTTAACTTTAGCAAATTATAAACTGTTGTACTACACAAGGCTTTTTATTTTCTATAATGCAAAGGAGCACATAAACTATTATCACTATTTGACAACTCTTGAATATCATTTCCAAAGATTCCTGAGCAGCTAATGTATAGCAACAGAAAAAAATGACACCTTTGTGGAGACAAAGGTCCTTCAGACTGGCAGCAATTAAAAGATAATATTTATGGAATGCTAATTCTTAGGAACCTACATGACACTAAAAATGTCATGGTTACAAACCATATCTGTTTATGTTTTAGTGGTGGAAACTAGTCTACCACTATTCTCAGGAAGATGAAGTTAGGGCTCAAAAGACCAAATTTAAAAACCTAAAACCTCTATGTAATTAAAATGACTATTAGCACTGACAATAAAAATTTGAAATTATAGTTCTCTCCTCAAACTCCCATAAGCTAACCCCAATTTCATTTCTATCTTAGGAAGTTTTAGAAGGATCATGATGTTCTTACCTATCTTGTGGAGATGGAAGGAGGTCTAAATTAAAGTTGTCATTATTACAACTTTCCTTCTGATATTAAATGTTGTTACCCTGTCCCCCACCTAAAATTTATAGATCAGGGAACTGAATCTACTACTATACTTCCCTTATTGAAAAAAATATTGCCTTACTGCAATAAAAAATCTCAATACAGAGTTAAAAAGATTCCATTCGCATAGATGGAAATGAAATAAAAACAAAACCATAATTAAGTTCTCTGTAGGTGATTTTTAGCAGCACACAGGTTTGTTTTTTTTTGTTGTTGTTGTTTTTAACAGTAATTCAGTCAGGATGCTTACGCTTGCCTGTAAGCAACAGCCCATGGAGAGCAGCTGGGACTGGAGATCATGGTTCAAGTTCCACCCAGGGCAACATAGCGAGACCTAGTTCCAAAAATAGCTGGGCGCACCTATAATCCCAGCTACCTGGGAAGCTGAGGCTGGGGATTGATTGAGTCTTGGTACCCCGGGCAACATGAGCCTGCGGTTCCATGGGCAAAAGTAGCCAAGATCTAGTCTCAAAAAAGCAAAACAAAACAAAAAAACAGTAATTCAGCATTCCAAAGAACTTAATGTTTAAAATCCTTCTTAACTTCATAAAGAACTACACTACTGCTAGCTTTCATAGGCTAAGGTTTCCATGATAACAAGAGGTAGCGTGGTAAGCACTGGAACAACCCAAGCACAGTTGGACAGTTCCTCACACATCAAACTTAGAAGACCATATGTTTCTTCCAATATTGCTATTTGCTACTATTTTGAGAGGTCCTTACCCTGAATTGCCTTCAGAGCCTTTTCCAAACTCTTATAATGCTTTTTGAATTTATGGTTTTGAATGATAAAGTAAATAAGAATATTTTTACATGTTTGCCTCATTTATGTAAAAGCCACAAACTTGTTTGGTCTCCCTACAGCTTATAAAGCACCAAAATTAGTTTTCAAGGTAGCTTGGAAAATAAATTATGGGTCTGTCTCTTTGTACCAAAACATCCTGAACAGACTGATGATGATCATGAATTCTTGGAGCCAACTTTAGTGAATAAATAAATTAAATGTGACTACAAGAACAGGTTATTTCGCAATAGTCAATTTACCCTTCAGAAAATACTAGATTCACTACCAGTAAGGTTGATCAAAAGTATACACTGACATTAAAATGGAAAAATAAAATTACTGAAATATAAATCACTCCCAGAAAAATGGGTAAGGAGAATGAATGGAGACAGTAAGACTGACAGAATTTAATAAACTATTCCTTGACTACATTAGACAGCTGCCCAGTAGCCTGAGAGATTAACAAAAAATTTACAATCAAAATTACTTGGGCTGAAAAATCATTTCATACACATTTCAGCAATTAATGCATAATTTAGTTCCTATGTTGTCAAGAAATTCAGTAAGTTAAGGTATATAATTATAGTGTTAATATTTTTGCTAGAGACTGCAATACACAATTTAAAATGAAAAGTTCCCAAAAGGTCTTGAATAATGGTTAAAGTATATAATTGTGTAGTTTTCTCAAAGGATTGTTAAAGAAGGGACAATGTTCACCTGGGGGGGGGGTCTGTGACCCTGTGAAGTTGAATTGAAAAAAATTACACCTTGGCCACAATTCAAGGAGTGTGCTTAGCAAATATGAAGGGTGCGAGAGAAGCTAAATCAGGTAACACTTGTTTTCATCATTTTACAGAGGATGACTTGTAGTCATCAAGGCAAAAGTGAAAACAGTTTAAAATTGAGCTTTAAACTTTAAACAGAAATCAAAACACTTGAAGACAGTGTGGAGGACTGCTGACAACTATAACCAAAGGAAAAAAGGAGAGTAGTTTAAATACTAAACTCTCTTATCATACCAAGTCAATAAATATTATACATGTGTTAAGACTTTTAAAGACCTCATTTTTAATATCTGAATAATGTCTATAATAAGCAGCTTAAGGCTTACCATAAATGTGGTTTGTCTTTGAGAACCCAACCACCCTGCATGTGAACAAATGCTGCTCGTGTGCGAGATAACATGCAGTGCTCAGAGGAATGTTTTAAGCAGAAAGGCTTTCAGCACACATCTTTGGGCTTGGTGAACAAAATATTAAGAGTCAAAGTGCAATATTCATCTCCAACTATTCAATAATCCTGAGATTGTGTTTTTCCCCTTCTATACTCTGTTTGGCAGCCTCAAAAACTGAAGGTGCTGCACAGCTTGTTTATGGGCAGGACAAGTGTTTTACTTCCAGTACTTAGTCTGGTGATGCTCTGTATTTTATTGGCCTTTCTGGACATAGTAGTTTAGCTGGTCACCCTATTCCAAGAACTCCTCGTGCGGTTTATTGGATCTTGCTCTACTGCAACACAGAGTGCAGTGTAATTCTCACCAAGACAGAGCACCATTTTCCCCCAAAACAGTAATTTATGTGTATCTGCAGTCATGTCAAAAGCTGAAATCTTTATTACTATCAGCTTGAGTTTTCCACAATTCAGAAAAGTGCTGTGTCTACAGACCTGCAGAACATCCCCTTCTGAGGATGGTAATCCCTGAGCAAAGTCCATTTTGAGGTGATATCTGGCCCCCACCCCCGTTATTTCCTATCCTACACACAGTCACACAAACTCCGATATTTTACACTCTCCATTCGCTATTGTATGTATTTAAGACAACCGACAAACTGAAGAAGAGTATTCTGCTTAGATCTTATGGTTTAACTTACTTTTGAAAGATGATGCTCAGAGGAGAATCCCAGTCCATAAACAGTATTTGCCCGGCTATCGGCCCACTGGCCAAACTTCTGAGATGTTTTTGTAAATGTCATGTTTGGGGTGATGGTGCTATTAATTATTGCCTACAAAGTAAAACAAATTAAGTAATCAGTCAAGTGTTAGCAAATAGGCATTTAAACACAGGAACATTTAGTAACATAAAATTTAGGGCTTCTAATGAACCACAATGTGAAAAACACACAAAGATAATTAGAAAAATATTTTATAGCATCATAAGTGACAGTGTGGAAATAAAGTAATTAATAGAGTTATAAATTAAAATTACTCTATCAAAATTTTCAATAGCTTGCAATCAAAATAGATTTTCCTATGATGCAAAATTTTTTTAAACTTTTTACTGTGTCAGTTTCTTCCCTTGAGTATTTAAGATCAGTCTCTATGACTTCTTTATGATACCACTAGAAGTAAACAGGTTGTGATAGTTATTTAATGCTAGGGGCTGCAATAACCGACCAGGACTCATGCTGTGAATGAAGAAAACTTCATTTACTCTATTATCAGGCTTCAGAAAATTGAAAATGGAACAGCATGGTCCTTTCCCCAGTGAGTGGCGAAGTGGTGTCTCCATTTTTCCCAGATTAACTCCTAGAGACATTCCCTAGGAGATTAACAAGCTAATGAATGAATCCCCTACCTCCATATAGTCCACAAGAATTAGTGTTTTGCCTAATCTGATTTTTCCTAGGCTACTTCTTCCTCCTCCACCCCTTTTTTAACAAGTTTCAAAACATTCTTTTACACTGTAAAAAGCTTTCTAAGACTTTATAAACTCGCTTGATGTTTCCTGCATACATTCAGTCCCAGTCTCTTTGGCTGAGTTCACTCTCTCTCGTTCATCTTTCCTTACTTTTCCTTACCTGGCTCCCTAATAATTTAAAAACTAGGACTCATCATCCAAAGCATTTTCCAAAAAAGACTAAATTTATAACCAATTTTCTACTTGTACACTAACTTTTTAAAAAAAATCTATTATCAAAACTTTTCTTAAAGCTGATTTTCCCTGGATATATATATTACTTGAATATATTATACAGAAAAGACTTTCAATCATTCAATATGTCTTACATTACTTGGGGAAATAATCCACTACAAAGATACCTTTTTCTTTTATCAAAGTCAATATAAATTCATAAATTTAGAATCATTATCATTTCTGTTCAACAGTAATCTCAGAAAGCTTGTATTTTCATATATTATTTAACACTGGTAATTACTGGTCATATTTCAACTATAATAACATATTAACCTTGGTTCATTCCCTGTCTCTGTGAAAATCCAGAATATTTCAGTCTAATGACCTTCAAAACTGAGTTTTAAAAGTGATTCTAGCAAAAAAATAAAAATATTATACATACCTTTTAAAAATATTATACAGCCCATATTCAGTTATTTGGTTAACTATTCAATGTGGAATAAAAATGAAGAATTTTTAGAACCTAGAAAACTAAAATTTGTTTACCACCTAACAGTATTACTATAGATACTGATGATGTAGGTAGTATTGATGAAGTTGTAACAAAGAAGCATGTCACTTTCCTACTAGCCAAACAGTAACCCTTGCTTCTCTCAAAAACATCTCCTAGATGTGTTATCTGTTGTTAGATGAGCATCCTTATTCTGGGTTAGGCATTTTTATCTGTTAAAATTTGTATATTTACATTTGTGGTTTTCTATCCTTTATTATAAAAACTGTCTTTTCCAACATATCATTTTAGATGCTATAAAATGTAATAACTTTTTTGCCAGGAGGAGTTGTCATCATATGAAAGACTAAATGAAGAATAATTTATTAGCAAATGGTAAGAAATCATTCATTTATTCAATATTTTAAATTTAGTAACTTAAATGCCAAGCATAATTCTAAAAACTTGAAATACAACAACTGGAGGTAATAACTGCAGCTGATGTACAAAAGCAAGACGCGTTAGTCAATAAATAAGTCAGAAACAGTTGTCCAGATTTCAGGGAGGAACATAAGAAAATCAAGATGAAGGTTCATGGGTGACAGTGGAGGGAGAACCCCAGGAAATGCAATGATGTAATATAAATATGTGCGTGTATACATACATAAATATGTAAACAAAAAAAATTAAATGCTTCAACTAGAAAAACTAAACAAAACAGCTGTCCAATGTCATTTCCAATAGCAGTAAATGCTCTGAAGACCACAAAACCAGGTTGTGAAAGACTGAAAAGTTAGAAAGGGAAGGACTGGGAAGCACCACTTTACATTTGGTGTCCCTGAGTGTTCCCTGAAGAGGGTATATTTGAACTAAAACCAGTGTTTTCAAGGAGACGTCACTGTATATGTGATTCTAGTAACTCAAAAAGTGAGAGAAAACAGCTAGATTTCCAGGTCTCTAAGAAAACTGACACATGTTGTTTGTTGGTCACTGACCTTCTGTTTTAGCTATTTCAAATAAATTTCTACTCTAAATTTTAAGAGTCTGATTATAATCCCATTCTGAATTTTTCTTTCCTCTATATTATTTTAGAATTTAAAGACTGAAGAAAAACTAAAATAATGGATGATACCACAATTCAAACACCCATTCCTTAGAATTCTCTGATGAGAATGCCACCGTGAATTAACTGAAAGGAAAGATTTATTTCTTTAAAATAAATAACTCAACCCCAGAATCCTGTCCATTCAAGGAAAGGATGTAAAATTGCTGTGTCATTATAGACCACGTAGTGCTCTGGATCCTGGCTCTCTGCCATGCTAATCCACAGCATGACTGCAAAACCTTCCAGTTAACTTTTTATGCACAGAAAGACAATGAGGTGAGAACAAAGGGACATCTTCTGGGGTACCTAAGGGCTTTCCAGCTCATCATGAAACTCAGAAATAGAAGTGGGTTGAGGAAGAGAAAAATACTCATTAAACACACCAAATAAACCACTACTGCTTAACAAAAGTTAACAACATCAATTTGAAAATCAACTAGAAAATGTGACAGAAAATATAATTCTGCTAGAGTGTAGATTTTTTTAAGAGCAAAATAATTACAAGCTGCAAAGTATACTTAAAAATGGAAATGCCAGAAGCAAAGTTCATATTGCTTTAGAAGAACACAAGGGTTATTTAATCACATGGGACACTGAACTCCGTTAGTTGAACTTTACTCTCTTAAAACTGCTTAACACGCCTGTCTAAATACAATTATAACTTATCTGTGGTTTGAGCTATAGAGAAATACAGATTATAGAGAATTGAAGGTTCTAGTCAGGAAAAAGAAGTAATTTAACACTATGGAGCCTGAAATTATAGTAATATCTGTTAATTTTACTAAACAATTATTTTTCAGTAAATAATATCTTGACAGAAATTAACTATCATTATATCCCAAATCCTTTTAAAGCCTCCAAGTGAAAATGAAAAGAGGATCATCTATCTAAATAAATACATGTTAGTCACTTATGTATAACTCAAAATGCAAAAGCTCCCAGGATCTTACATTTACTTAAAGAGATAAGAAATGAGCACATACAGAAAACAAGCTGAAAGCTGAACATTAAGTCAAATAATCATTTTATTCCCTCCAAACCACTAGGCAATACATAATTGAAAGCCTAACAATATTAGTAACAATAATAAAAGCAGTGTTTATACAGTGATCGCTATACATTAAGTGCTTTTGGCCTACATTATTTAACTTTAACAATCTCTGTGTAATGATACAGGTATTTTTAGTTCCTTCTCACAGATGAGAAAACCAAGGTATAAAGACATTATATATCTTGCTCTAGGTCATAAGACTAGTAGTAATAGAACAGAAATTCAAACCAGACAGGCAGCTCTAGAGTCTGTGCTATCACTCCTACACTGAACTGCTAACATTTCTGGGACATAAAGGGCTCATAGGATCAGGAAAAATTGAAGGAGAAGAATGGAGTTTTCAGTTTTCTACAGTTTATATCCAGATTCTGATATCTATATTTTCTATCAATACGAGCTGCTTGTGTCATTCAAAATTCACTAATGAAAAAAGTATGTTTTACTTCCATTTTGGGGGAACCTGTCCATCAGTCACTGATTTAAGTTCTTTGCAGATATTCACTTACTTCATCCTTACAATTACCAGTACTGAAGTAAGAATAATGAGGCTAAGAATAATGTACCCAAAATCAAAATCTTAATCAATGGTAGAGCTGAGGTCTGAACTTAATAACATTATCCTATTTGTATAACCTAAAAACTGAAAATATAGAACTTGTCCGTTTGTTACTCTTTGGAATAAAGAACATCAGTCTTAATATTGACATTGACAGATTTCATGTTCCATATATTTTGAACTGACTACTAGTCTGTAGAAGTGTATTTGGAAAGAATTCTAGTTTATTACATTGCAAGCTCTGAAAATTACACATTCTACTTTCCACTATATTCCTAGTAGCTAGCACAGATCCTGACATGAAACAAAAATGCAATTAATTTTTATCAAATATACTGGCCACAAATCTGTAGATTATTTTGCATGTAATTCTATATAAATAGATTCTTCCAAATAATTTAGTTAACAAAACTTCTTGCTACCCTAAGATCAATTTTGCTTTTTAAAATCAAGTATTAAAAACTCAGAGGGAAATAGTTTAGTGAAGAAACCTCTGAATAAAACTGAAATACTGCACACTATATAATAAAACAGCAAGATTATTTAAAGTAAATGTAACTTACCTTTGAGCCATCTAAACTGATTATCCTATACACATTTCTTGTGCTGTCATAGAAATAAGACACAGTAACTGCATGCTTGCTGGTGGGTACCCAGTTCTTCTTTGTGTTTGGGTCAATCTGGAAGACATGAGCTCGAGTGCTGAAGATGGGTTGTTCCCTGTATGGCAGAAAGTAAAACGATACATTAAGTGCAGTCAATTTTATCCCACTGGACAACAGAAAATGAAAACTATGATACAGCATGCCCCCAAATTCCAACAGTCACAGTCAATCCTCATTATCTGAAGACTCCATATTTATGAATGTTCCAACTCACTGAAATTTATCTGGAGAACCAAAATCAAAACTTTAGGTGCCTTTTTTTGGCTTTCACAGTGGGAAAATGTGAGTTGCTGATGGAAATGATTTCATATGAGGTCCATCAAGTCAAAATTCTGTCTTCTTGTTTCAGCTCTTATACTATAAACAAAGGTCCTTCCTGCAATAAATTGAGACTGTATTTTTTTTAATTTTGTGCCTCTTAGTGTTTTCACTATTTAAAATTGATCCTAAGGGGTGGGGGGAGCAATGGAATACAGTGAAGGATTATGGGTACCTTGATGATGGGTGTGGTAATATACATCTGAGGAGGTGTGAGCCTATACCTCTAAATAATACATAGTGCTGTAAACAAATGTTACCTCACTAAAAAAAAATTATGAAAGTACCCCAAACACAGTGCTGCTATGTTCCCTAGTCCTAGGACAGGAAAGCTATGACAACTCAACAGAGAAAAAAATATATGTCACATAGGCTTCACTCAGAAGTTAGAGTGCTATCTGTCATGAGTTCAATGATGTTGAATTAATTATCAAACAAGGTGTTTTTAAGCAAAAAAATACACACAAAGCAAGGTTATGCACTAATTGGCTAATAAAAATGTTATGACTGGAGGCTCACAGGAAATTAACCCTGTATTTCCCCTTAAACCAATGGTTGGTTATTTGACAATTCAGCATTTATGGTCTCTTTATGGAACATAGCTACCATGATGTAAAATAAGTCAGGAAGAGAATAAACTGTACTCTGTTAAAAAACAATTATGTGCATTTGACTTACTATGGTAAAAGTTTTTACCCATTTAAAACCACATAATAAAGCAAGACAAACAAAAGAGAACATAAACAAATGGGACTACATGAAACTGAAAAGCCTTTGTTCAGTGAAAGAAACAATCAGTAACATAAAAAGATATCCCACTAAGTGAGAAAATATTTTCATACCATACATGCATCAAGAGGTTATTAGCAAATAACTCATATAACACACCCAAAATAAAGCAAAAAACTCAAGAAATGGGTAGAGGAGCTAAATAGACATTTCTCAAAAAAAAAAAGACACACATGGCCAATAAGCACATGAAAAGTGTTCATTATCACGTATCAGAAAAATGCAAATCAAAATCATTGTGAGATACTGTCTCACACTTGCAAGAACAGAATGACCCATATCAAAAGACCAAAAGTAAGTGTTGAGGGAATGTGGAGAAAAATGTATCCTTATACACCTATGATGGGAATGTAGACTGGTCCAGCCCCCTTGTAAAACAGTATGAAGGTTTTTCAAAATATTAAAAGCAGATCTACCATAATCCAGCAATTCCACTACTACGTATATACCCAGAATGCAAAAACACTAACTCAAAGGGATCTATACATTCCCATGTTCGTTGCCAAATTATGTAAACAACGTAAGTGTCCAACAACAGATAAATGGACTAGGGAAATGTAATTGATATACACAATAGAATAGTAATTAACTATTAAAAAAAGGTGAACACTTGATAACATCTACTGAAGTGAAGGGATGTTAACGGAAATAAGCCAGAAGGAGAAAGAAAAACACCAGATGGCTTAACTTTTATGTAGAATATAAATAAAACAGAATCAAAGCAATAACAAATCCTAAAAGTCTAATGTAGAATTGAGGCTACTAGAGGGGGGAGAAAAAGAGTGGTGAGCAGGGTATGGAGGGGGTCCAAGAAAAAAGGTAGACAACTGTGAGAGAGTTGGTGGTAGGTGTGGTAAGGTAACATACCTAAAGAGGTTTGATCATGTTTTTCCCAATCATATACAATGTTGCAAACCAATGTTACCTCAATAAAATAAAATTACTTTATTTTCAGTCTGGTGAGTCCTTAAGAAATTAAAACAAAAATACCCCATGACTTACACGCCTATTTTTAAAAGGCTATGAAATCACTAATTTGAAAAAAACATAAGGAACTCTAAGTTCACAGGAGCATTCTTTACAACAGACAAGACATAAAACAACCTAAATACTCATCTATGGATGACTGGATAAAGAACTGCCATATACTCATATTCTATATATTCCATATACTCAATGGAATATTATTCAGCTATTAAAATGATGAAATCTTGTCTTTTATACCAACATGGATAGAAGCTGATGTGATTAAGCTCAAATAAGTCAAGAAGTGTTTTTTTCACTTGTGTGTATTATAAAAATAACCAAGACAAAAGAGCTAATAAATCACAGCAAGAATAACTTAACACTGAAAAATATGGTTATCAGGAAGGGTAGGGAAGAGGAGAGAAAAGGGTCAATCTTTTAAAATTATACTTCAAGATCATGGCGGGAACGGTGGTGCATGCTTGTAAATGACAGCTTATGAAGTCCGGCTGGGTCTGGGAATCGCGGTTCGAGTCCCACCTGGGGCAACACAGCAAGATCTCGTCCCAAAAAATAGCTGGCATGATGGCGCACGCCTGGAATCCCAGCTACCTGGGAAGCTGAGGCTGGGGATTGCTTGATTCCATGGTACCCCGGGCAATGTGAGCCTGCGGTTCCATAGGCAAAAATAGCGAGACATAGACTCAAAATAAAAAAATTATACTTCAAGATCAAAGCTATTAAAAAATATGTACTTAAAATATGGTAATTATAGTTTTAACAGTCTGAAGAGTATGAGATGTATACATAAAGAAGCATGATAATGCAAAAGTTCCCAATTTTTGAGTAAAAAATTCTTTTGGAAATAGTATCTACCAGCTTTACTTTCAGCCCAAATAAAGATCATTTCATTAAAGCAATACCTTGCTTTCCTAAGTTCAAGAACCTACGACTAAGAGCTGCCATTACTTAATGTTCAAAATCAAGTAAGTTAAAAAATTTTAAAATAATTTCAAGAATGAAAAAGAGAGAAATTACAAAATATGTTAGGAAAATCTAGGTCCTTAGCAAAATGGGTCTTTTGGACAATAACAGGTGTCACATATACCTCCTAGCATCTACCTGATTCATGAGAAAGCTGGTGTAAAAGGGAAGAATGTTTTTTGTAGGGAGTCTCAGTTTTATTTCTGGAACCTCTAATGACAATTTCACTAAAGAATTGCTTTTTGAAAGAAAGGAATACAATTTAAGAACCTACCTAAAATAGCAAGCAGAAAAATCAACACTTTAGGCTTAACTGTCATATATGTGGATTCATTCATACAAGTATTAACACTGGCAAGGCACTGGAATACGAAGAAGTATACTAAATTAGGAGATCTTACTTATTCCCTTTTTCCCCAAAGTCCTTGACTTTCAGTGAGGTTCATATTTCACTTGGGTTACCTTCTAAAAGACCTGCAACCTTAAGTTTTTTTTTCCATCTTTTACTTAAAGGTACCACAAGTAGTTGGTCAAATTAACTAATTCCAATTTACAGGGAAATCCAACCACACAAAACTATTAAGGCATGTAAGGTCAAGAAGTTGGACACTAACCTTTATTGAATTGATTTTGTTAGTTTTCATTTGTCTGGGGGTAAATTTCTAGAGTATAGATTAAATTTATTTTCTCAAAAACTAAATTAGTTGCCAAGATAACAATATTGCTTTTGCAAGTCTTAATGGACATGAAACATTGAGTCCAGTAACTAAGTTCACATATTATCCACACAATTTTCTTAATCTGCACAACTAATCCATACTATTTAATTCACTTATA
Organism: Uropsilus gracilis; assembly: GCA_004024945.1. Taxonomy (NCBI): domain Eukaryota; kingdom Metazoa; phylum Chordata; class Mammalia; order Eulipotyphla; family Talpidae; genus Uropsilus; species Uropsilus gracilis. Next base: position 49,230 of record PVHY01002252.1, on the reverse strand, counting down.
AAGATCTTCAGCATAAACTATTTTACAAGCAAATGATATTAAGTATGCTACTTTCTTCAATTTTCTTCTAAATAGCTGATTTCATAAAAGAAGTTACAGTTCAAGACTTCTGTTGTCAAAAACTTATGTATGCATAAAAAGTCTGGATGATGAAAACTAAGAAAATAACTGGACACCGTAGCACGTGCCTGTAACCTAGCTACCTGGGAAGCTGAGGCTGGAGATTGCTTGAGCCTGTGCTTCCACAGGCAACAAAGGGAGACTTAGTCTTAAAAAAAAAAAAAAAAAGAAAACTAAAAAAATAATTTCACTGCTGATAGAGGGAACAGAATTCCTATAAATAAAAAGGAGGCAACTACATCTGATGGGGCATGTTAATGATTCAAATTTTTAGTGAGTATGTTTTACACACCAAAAACTGAAAGATAGATGGTACCTTGCCCTTGAAAAATTCAATTTAGTGAAGGAAGACATACTAAAAAATAATTATAAAATCATAAAAATAATCATGATAGATTTCTCTGTAAATAAGCATCTAAGTATTACCATGGAGAAACTGGTGTCTAGGTAGAATTTGAAACAAAGTATGAAACAGTGGGGAAGAAGGCACAGTGTAGTGTGGCCTCTGTGGCCAGAACTCAGGATGAATGCTACTGAAGAATGAGGGAGGCTACAGGCAGACGAGCCAGTTCATGAGAATCCCTGCTGGAAGTTGCAGTCTGTAAAGAGGGAAAGAGGTTTGCACTTTGGAAAGATAAATTTGGCAGCATTGAACATGGTGGACTGGGAGAAGACAACAATGGACATGGAGGCCAGTCCGTGCGCATTGTTAAAGAATCCCAAGTACTAAAAAATAAAACGAATATAATGTTAGGGAGTAGAATGAAGAAAAATTACAAGTAAATTCAGAAAGTAGAACCAGTAAGAATAAGTAACAGATTGGACATAGGGCAGAGGTTCTAATGAGGATGATTTCTTCCCCAGGAGACATTTCCCAAAATCTGAAGACATTTTTAACTGTCAAAACTAAGGGACACTGCACTTGGCAGTAGTTGCATGAACCCATGGGGACTGGTAAATATCTTCAATGCACAGGACAGCCTTCCACAAGAGTTATCCAGCCAAAAATATCAACAGTGCCACAATTGAGAAATCCTAATGTAGGAGAAAAAAAAACAAACCTGAGTTTCCTGGATTTCTGGTTTGGTTTGCTGATAAGAAGAAAGAGCAACTAGCCAGGATGGTAAACACAGAGAAAAGTCGGGGACCAGTAATGGAAGGGTCTGAGAGGATAAGCTCAGTTTGTACTGAATTCATATTATCTACAAGAGTTTGCATGTAAAACTGTCTGGAAAGGAACTTAATTATTAGGTTGTAGTTCAGTTAAGAAAAACCACAGGCTGGAGTGAAAAGTTTTGGGACTCATCAAGAGATCTTATCACTGGTCTATTTGAGATACATTTCAACACTAAGCATGTGGATAAATTTCATTTTAGAGAGGCTATAGCTGAAATCGTAAAGCTCTTATGTTCTTAAAGGATCTGTAAAGCAGTTGAAGAAGATTATGCCAAATGCCCAAGTGTTAAACTTAATACTTTTTCAAATAAACTGGATAGCACTCATAAAGGTTAAACACATCATTTCCTTTATAATAATTTGCACAACTGCTAACTGCACGAAATGCCAACATTTTCCAAAGTATGTTATGGAACATGAGAAATGATTGTTCCTTGTTTAAATAAGTTTGGCAAAAACTGTGCTATGTATCATTCTGAAATATTTATAATGCACATTAATGTATCAAGAGTTCTGAGAAATCCTGCAGTAAAGAAAAACCATTTATCCTAAATAAGCCATGGTGTCACAAAATTATTTGACCCCAGAATTATTTCATATAACACATTAACACCATGTAGGAATTATATTTATAACAATATGAGAATCAAAAAAAAATTTTTTTTGAGACTAGGTCTCGTTATTTTTGCCTGTGGAACCACAGGCTCATGTTGCCCAGGGCACCACAGACTCAAGCAATCCCCAGCCTCAGCTTCCCAGGTAGCTGGGATGACAGGCACGCACCACCACGCCCAGCTATTTTTTGGGAACTAGGTCTGGCTACGTGTCCCCTGCGGGACTCACTGCGATCCCCAGTTTCAGCCATGGCTTCCTAGACTGCCGCTTACAGGTATGCGCCACCATGCCCGCCAAAAAGATAAATTTTGAAACAACTGTATCTCAACAAAAATTGGCCTAGGTAATCTACTACCTTTTGTGATAGTCACTGGATATTAGTCACTGGAAAATGTATATAAATGACAAATTACAAAATGCAGCTTTACTTTGCCATGACTATGTTAAAGTACTGGTCCAGGATTCCTGCTACAACAGTACACCGGTTATGTAAAGACTAGCTTAAGCTAGGGTCCAGCACTGGCCTGGGTCACAACGCAGTTACCTCAGAGCAAGTGAGGGCCTGGAGGCCCCATACGGTTCTCTTTTATACCAGAGAGGGGCTTGAGGATACCCATCCCATTTGGGTTGGCTAGTGAGGGGCTTGGGATAAGGGTCTCACCTGGGTTGGCTAGCAAGGGCCTTGCCATATAAGGGGATGTTGCTGGCTGGTAGTCAATGATGCCATATATGGTTGGTTTCTGGCTTGTGGCTAACATGGCCCTTATGTCCATATAAGGTTGGCTCACTTCCCCCTTTCCAGATAGATGCCTTTTTTTTTTTTAAATGGCTGCTTGATATCCACTAACAAATGGTTATTGTTTGACATTTAACTCGATAGTGTTAGTTCCTCAATAGATGTTTATTAACATTCCAAGTACTCTTCTAAAAAATTAAACATTAATCAAAAATTCAATTTTAAAAGACATTTGATTTTGCTATGAAATACTGTCAACTAGCTTAGAGAAACAAAACTAAACACACACACACAATAATCCTAGGGAATCATCTACTTTGTAATTTCTTACACCAGTAATCAAGACAATAACTAGTTCAAACAGCATAAGGAAAGCTTACTGTGGTATTTTCAAGTTAGTTATTAAATTAATTCTAGTTAGCTCATATAAGAACATATTATTGATGCTCTTCACCTGGAGCCAAAATTCTGTAAAAGTATTACAGGCATAACAGGCTATATTCATTTGGAAAATTAGAAGACTATAAGATGACCCTAAAAACATAGTAAAATCAGTATTGTATTTCAAAATTAAGCTTTATTCAAACTCATATAAGAGTTGACATAGTAAGTTACTACTCTGAATACTCATGCATCTGTGTATAAGAAAGAAATGAAGATGATGGGAAACTGAAGCAAAACAAAAAGACTTATTTGCAAGAGACTCTGGGGAAGGGAGGCAGAAGTCAACATTTATCATTTGGATAGCTGTGATTTAAACCAATCAATGTCAATGCTTTTTAAAATAACTAATCTTTAGTTTTGCAAACATCATGACTACTCAATAAACTTTGTTCCAAGAAAGTATAAAACTACGGGTCAAAAAAATACCATGAAGCTCAAGGTAAGAAAATTTCTATATTTCCTATTCTTTTAAAGCCGAGCTTACAAATAACCGTGCTACATATATAAGTACAATTAGATATTGTAGCAAAGGAAACAAAAAATATTTTGTCAGATAATTCCCTTTCTATAAAAAAAAAAAAAAAAAAAAAAAAAAAAAAAAAAAAAAAAAAAAAAAAAAAAAAAAAAAAAAAAAAAAAAAAAAAAAAAAAAAAAAAAAAAAAAGCAGCCTGACAGCAGCATGAAAAACAAGGTAGGTAATATTTTCCACTGAAAGTTTGACACTGTTACAGACACTGCTGGCTGACTATCCACCAACTGTTCCCTTCTCTCCTTCCTAATACACCTCTAACCTCCTCTCAACCTCTAGTTTTCTTTATAGTTAATTATAGCAGTCCCATTCTACTGGCAGGAAGTGCATTTAGGAATGGCTCTAAAGCATTCTGGTCAATGAGATCATCAGGGCAAGTTTGCTGGAAGTTTCTGGGTACACTCAAAAAGAAATACATACAGAAGGGATGTTCTCAGAAATAAAGTGTTTGCAGTAATCCCTGGACCTGAACAAGTCATTTTAGTACTGAGGGCAGCCATTAATCTGAAAACAAAGCAGTAATTGTTTGCTAACAATAGTAGATGGAAAGATGAAAGTATTAGGTTCCTTGATTAAGTGACTGATGCAATGAATCTACCTCCAGGAACTGCACTTTCAATCACCTGTCATTTAAAAAACTACAAATATCATAATTTAAGTTTTGTTTTATATATATATATATATTAAAATCTCCAATAATGTATCCTCCTATAGAATTCAATTGACCATGTTCCAGAATCCCTGAAAGCTACATCTGGTCATTTCATGATTTCTTAACACAAGCCCAGCATATACACCATTAGATTTTTGGCATTTCATACAAAATTAGAGGTTATCAATGGAAAGACTAACTGCTTTGAGACTTGTGGGAGGAAGAAATGTGGATATGGTGAAAACTTACTATCAAGTGATTTCCTGCTGCAGGTATTTAATATCCAAAACTCTTGATCAGGAAATGACATTAGATCATATTAGAGATATTTTGGTAGCCACCAAGAGAAATAAAAATTGCCATTTTAAAAAACACTAGTCTCTGAGGGTTAAAGGAATGAGATAAGGAACTAACACTTGTTTTTATAACATTTTAGGTGCTACTTAATTTTTTAGCTTTGCAGAAGTACTGAAAGATATTCACAGACAGTATCATGGTAGAAATTATATTTGCATCACAATACTAAGAAAAGAATGCTTTAGGGACCACTTTTGAATGTCCAAAGAACTATAGAGTGACAGTTTTTAATGGCTTGAAATTCAACTGACAGTAGTCTGGAGTGGGAGAGAAAGAGGAAAGAGAGGAAGAGAGGGAGAAAGTGGGAGAGAGTGGGAGAGAGGGGGAGAGAAGGGGAGAGAAATGGAGGAAGGGAGGGAGCCAGGGGGAGGGAGGGAGGGAGGTAAATAAGCTTAATGGTGAGACTGGACATGCAAAGGATATATCCATTTCCTCATAAAAAAAAGAAACAAACAAACAAACAAAAAAAAAACCAAAAAAACCTTCTTCATTAAAAGTAAATACACAAGCAGGAGTCAAAAATTATTCTATCTTCACTTTGGTTTTGGAGTTTGAAGGGCAAGAGGAGCTGGACAACACTTGGTAAGGCTGAAAGGACATGGGCAAGGATGAAAAACAAGGAGTGGAGAGACACTAATGACCACTGATGACAGATGTAATGTCTGAAGAATTTAGTTCCAGTGTCCTTGTGAGGCTGCTGCACAGTGTATTTTCAGACAAGCTGAAACTCAAGTGCTGGAATTTCTTCAAAAGAATTATCCTGTAGAAGTTAATAATTTAAATTGTTAAGTCTACTGAATCATCAGGGAAGCAATTTAATTGTTCCCCAGACCTCTCAGAACAGTCTTATAGAGCTGTTCTGATGCTACTAAAAGACTATGACTGCATTATTACCAACTATGTATTTCAAGCGCCATGTTGTGTCTTTAACAGTTGCATGCTTATACATTTAGAATTTTTTTTTTTAAACACATGTTTACTTGGAGGAAAGCAAAGACAATTCTGCTAATGGCTACCCAACACATAGCTGTACTGCAAGAACTCCACCTAGTGAAAAATTAACAACATAACAGGCATATATATATATATATATATATATATATATACATATATATTTTTTTTAAAGAAAACAAACTTTCAAGTTACCGTGTAGCAAATACAAAATTATAAAATGATATGTTATAATAATAACTATTACAGACTTAAAACATGACACCAACAACTACAAAACATCTTTTCTGGATGGCTTTTCAAAATAGTATGATTTGAACTCACTGGTATCTTAACTAGTTAACTGTTTATTTAAATAACTCTTTTCATTTCAGGGAATCATCGCTTGCATCACAACAACTAAGCACCAAAACACCAAAAATGCTTTTCTGATATTAAGAATGTAATCCTTACATTCTTACAAACTGGCATATATGAAAAAAGTGATAAAATAAAATTTTCATTTTTAAGCAAAGCTTATTAAATTATAAAATGAAACATTAACAAGACTGTTTGTGCTTCTTAACTATTATTCCTGTCTTTAAGAGTAGCTGTTATCAACCCCAATCCTCATGTTAGGCACTAATTATTAAAAGAAGCTTTAGTATTTCTTTTGGGTACTTTAAACTACATTTTAAAAAGTCTGTTGATGATGAGATGATGAAATTCATAATAAAAATCATGCAAACCCACTCAATATGTTCAATCCTCAAAGAACCTAGCTTATTATTTATAAAATGCAAAATTACATTGTTTTGCACTTCTCCCTCATTTAAAACCCATTTAAATATTATATATTTTATAATATATCAATATACAAGCAGATAACACAATTATATTTAAAATTAGTATTAATATTGTATTTAATTGCATTTGGCTTTAAGCATTCTTTTCTTTCCCAATGATTTCTACTAAATAAAGCTAAATTACCAGGACTGACAATATATACGCTACAGCAATCTAAGGAAAATAGCCTCCTGTTTATAAGAGTTTAAATATTGTTAGTATCTGTAGTACAGAGCTAAAAATCTACATTAAGTAGCTTTCTAGTAGATATTCATATTCAATTCTTGAAACATTCTTTCACCTATTACAAACTAATGAAAAGGGTACTCAGTTCATTTAAGCTTCACAATACTCAAAAAATAAAGCCATGATCAAAGAGAGAAATCAGTATATTTTGGCCAAGTGTCAACATTTTGCTGTTTGGATGTAGATATAGGGATCTTATAGATCCCCTGTGTTGTTATTCTTAATACTCAGAATTGTTCAAAACAATAAAACTTGACTTTGTATTTCTAGGAATTCCTTCTTTTATAGCTTTGAATTCTACACTTAATTCTATTATCCAAATCTGAGTCAATTTTATTGAGAGGTATATAGTCTGTGTCTAGATTCAGTTTCTATTTTTTTACATATGATTATCCAACTTTATAGTACCATTTATTAAGACTATTCTTTCAAGTCACTTTTGTTTCTTTGTCTAAAAGTGGGAGACTATATGTGTGGAGGGCTGCTTCTGGGTTTAGGAATTCTTAACAATACTGTGACATCTGAATACTCATTCACATTTTTATGTATGTAGATTATTTTAACTGTTGGGTAAAAGTTCATGCTGATTACAACTGTACTATCCTATAAAGTAGTTAAAAGCCACAAGACTAGTGAGCACTAAAATGCACTAATGCTACAGAGAAAGTGAATTAATTTAACTTCATTTGATATTCAAAACAGTAACTGAAATACTTTTAAGTCCCAAGCTGACAGAACAACCTGTGTATTTTAATCTACTCTTTCAACTCTAAAGTTTATTAAATTTACATTCGGATCAAGTACTTCCAAAGCAGACCTTAGCATGCAAACTGAAATATGCTTAAAGTTCAAAATACAAAATGAATTTATATCAACCATATGTTTAAAAAATAGTATTTTCGATATACTATGTCAAAATATATATAAACTGATTTCACCCTTTAAAATTTTTTAGAGTAAATGTAAAATTACATATGCAGCATGGATGGAGCTAGAAGGAATCATAATAGCAGAAATAAGCCAGAAAAAAAGAGAAACAGAGGATGATCTCTCTTATGTAAGGGATATAGAGAAAACAAATAAATGGGCAAGAAAAATTTAAAACTTAACTGCCAGCAGAACTGAAGCATAGAACAAGAGAAAGGGAAGGGGGTATAATTCAGGGGAGGGATGGGCACCAGAGATCAAGATGATGGTTCATGGGTGACAAGGTTGTGGGAGAACCTTGTGGTAGACAACTATATATATACATATATATATTTAATAAATAAAAATTTTAAGAAAAAAGACACACCTTGTAGACAGTAATCACGTCTACTCCCATCCCTCAAGCACAGCTATTTGAGGCCAGGGGTACCCTTGTTATCGCTAACACACAGCCAAGTGTGTTAGTCAATTAAAGCATTTAGTCAATTAAAGCATTAGAATTGATAAAAAATTCCACTCCACATTCCTACTACATCATCTCTGAGGTGTCAATAGTTGTTCTTGCGATTATCTGTACATCACTTATGCCCACTCTCCTGGGGGCTGAGAAACCTATTATTCTATCTGTGCCAAAAGCCAGAAAACAATGATTCTGAGTGAGGATCTGTTTTTTTTTTTTTTTTTTGAGTGAGGTATATCTACTTGTGGCCCCCTGATACTTCGGAATATTTCTTAGGTTCAAATTTGTGGGTCTGGATTTTAGAAGTAGAAGGAGAGTCAGTAGAAATTCAGTTATTCAACCTGTTTATTCCACCATCCTGTTTATTTCTACCCTCGAAAATTTGTCCAACGTTTTCCCTGTCTATGCCCATTGTCACCTAAGTTAAGCAGGAGGACTTGAGATATGAAGACTCCAAAGACTAGTGTTTGTATATCTGTTTCCAGTCTGAAATATGATTTCCCTAGTGAAAATGTGATAGATGGTGTTTAGTACAAAATAATATATAGGGCCGGGCATGGAGGCTCGTGCCTGTAAGCTTCAGTCTATGAAGTGTTTGGGGTTAGGGATTGTGGTTCGAGTCCCACCTGGAGCCTGAAGCAAGACCTAGTTCCAAAAAAACAGCTGGGCGTGGTGGCGCCCGCCTGTAATCCCAGCTACCTGGGAAGCTGAGGCTAGGGATTGCTTGAGTCTGTGGTACCCCAGGCAACGTAAGCCTGCGGTTCCACGGGCAAAAATAGCGAGACCTAGTCTCAAAAAAAAGAAATATTTATATATATATATATCACAAATAATGCATTTTAATATTTCACCAGGTTCTACTATAGGTATAACCAAAAAAAAAAAAAAAAAAGAGACTAACCCTCATGGACCGGCAGAGAGAATCACAAAGGGTGAGCAGCGTTGCCAAGGAAAACAAGGAGCTATGAGAAAAAGGCTTTTTCAGGCTTAGACAGCATGTGTGTGACAAAGTATATTTCTCATAGATGGCTGTAAAAGCATCTCCTCTTCCTCCTTTAGAAGTTTTCCATCCTGCGATGAGGAGATGGAGCCATTTTCAACTCCCTTCAATATGAATATGGGTTTTTGTTATTGAACCAAAATAATTAGATAAAACTGATAGTGGCTTCTTAGGACACTCACTCTCCAAACCAGGCCACTCTGCTGTGAGGAATGCTGCAACTGGAGAGGAACCAAGGTCCCCTGCATAGGGTGAGTTCTCACTCAAGAGCCAACACTACCTTGCCGATTTACAAGTGATTCATCATTTTTCCTAAGCCAGCAAGCAAAGAATAACTTATTTTTCTATAATACATGTATTTATGACATAGTCATAGTACTTTACAACAGATTTAATCTCTTAAGAGGCCATTTTATTTTAAAAAAATCTTTGATAACAGATTTCCTCAAGTCTGGTCCAGAACAATGAGCAAAAATTGTTGACAAACTGATGCTGTAGCACTGAGTTCACCGTACATTAAACAGATGCTGAAAAGTTTAAAATATCACTTGCACTGACAAGGACTTTTTTTTTTTTGTTGTTAATTTAGGTTTTCCGGTTAGGTATTAATTCACCCAGATCATAATGTTTAAAATGATAAAATGAAGACCTTACCTGGTCTTCTATTCATTTAGTTCCTCTTCCTTTCTCTTTATAACTAATCACAGTATTTAGTTTCCTATATAGGTAGTATTTAGAATGAAATTCAAGAAAGCAGGAATATTTATCTTCTTTCTCCACATACTTTGTACATAAGTGGAAGCATTAATGTGTATAATATTAAATGTAGACCCACTATATAATTCAGCAATTCCACGCCTAAGAAGTGTTTACCTGAAGAAAGTAAAACTCTAGCTCAGTGTACTCCTATACTCACTGAAGCACCATTTACAATAGTCAACTTGAGGGTAAAAACTTACGTGCGCAAGGACAGATGAGTGGATGAAGAAGATATGGCAGATAGATAGATAGATAGATAGATAGACAGACAGACAGACAGACAGACAGACAGACAGACAGATAGATGGTATATATATATATATATACAATGGAATATACTCAAATAAAAAATAAATATGAAATCTTGCCATATGAAAAACATGGGTAGAACTGAAGGGGCTCATAAAACAAGAAGGAAGAAACAATACCGGATGATTTCACTCATACATGGAATAAAAAAATTGGAGGAACAGACTAAACAGATACATGGAATATAAGAAGACAAAACAAAGGAACAGACAAAAACATACTCCAGAAATGTAACAACAGAACTTAAACTACTTGAGAGGACGAATGTGGGGTGGAAAGGAAAGAGGGAAGGAGGCCCAGTGGTATATGATAGAGGATTATGGGTACTTGGTGCTGATGTGCTGTGGTCACATACAAATGAAGATAGGAACCTATTCCCCCAAATCATATACAGTGCTGTAAACCAACATTAACTCAATGAAAAATGTGATTAAAAAAATAGCTAAACATATTTCCATCAAAATAAAAACTTACATATTCTCATTTGTGACTATAAAAAGGAAGAAAAAGTTCTTTATGTTCTGAAATGAAAATGTACACATAATGAGTGACTCATTAAAAGTACATTCTGAGTCCCCACTTAAGTCATTCCAGTCAATGACACGTAGAGCAGAGATGAACTATCCACACCAAGTCTGCCCAATTTGTGAGCTACTAAATAAATGATTGCTATTGTTTTAAGCCAGTAAATTTGGGTGGATGGTATGTAGCAAGAGATAATCAGAACAAAGTGTAAAGATCTTCAGGCTGGCAAGAACTTAGCAGTTCCAGAAATTGAAAAGAACAAGTATGGCTGGAACATAGAGATCAAAACAACAGCATCAACATCAGCAGTAACATCAGCAGCAACCACAACAACTAAGATTTGGTACTTATATTGTACTGGCATTGTTCTAAGTGATTCATATGTATTAATCATTACAATTTTGTTGCTACTCTCAAAACAGTTATTTTTCAAATAGAAAAACTAAGGTACAGAACAGTTAATGACTTGCCAAAGATGACACTCAGGTTGTACAAGAGTCAATGCTATGAACAATGCCATATTTCTTCCTAACAGGACATAAAGTATGTTATAAAAGGAGGGTAGAAAGGTAGATCAAGCACAGTTACACAGATCCTTTACAGACCATGTAGGAATTTTAGGTGTCAGTTTCTCTAAGTAATGGCAAACTACTTAAGAGTTTAAGAGAGGGTTACAGTATGTGATTCAATTTGAAAAATCATTCTGGCTACTTTTGAGAAAGATTACAAGACAGGCAACAGGTTGGGCATGGTGGCACATGCCTGTAAGTGGCAGCCTAGGAAGCTGTGGCCGGGGCCAGGGATCAAGGTTCGAGTTCCACCGGGGCATATAGCGAGACCTAGTTTCAAAAAAATAGCTGGGTGTGGTGATGCACGCCTGTAATCCCAGCTACCTGGGAAGCTGAGGCTGGGGATTGCTTGAGTCCATGGTACCCCGGGCAACGTGAGCCACAGGCAAAAATAGCAAGACCTAGTCTCAAAAACAAAAAACAAAAACAAAAAACAAGACAGGCAACAATGTTCGAAAGCAAGGTACTCTCGGAGATTAAAATTAAGCATTTTAAAAATACAATGGCTTATATATAAAGTATATGTAAAGAATACACTTTACAGTGGATGCATCAAGCCTGATAACACCAAGTCCTAGGATCAACCTTAACCTACAAAGAAAAAAAAATCTAGGACACAGTTCTCTGCCACCTAAAGTAATGAACCAGTATATCAGGAAGCATGCCACACTATCAGGACACATTTTTGAGGGGAAAAACATTCAAACCTGAATCTGATCAAGCCTAGATCTATGTCCATGTTTACCAGAAATAGAACAAAGACGTGTTAAAAGACATCATGATAGCATCATGATTTTGATTACTATCACTATTAGTAATAGTGTATAATAGTGTAATAGGTAATAGTGTATAAATGAGTTATACTCAAGTACTTTTGAAATTATATATATAATAATTCCCATAATAGCTATTACATATACCTTCTACTGGGGGCACAGTCAGTAGAAGTAAGTATTTAATATGTGCATAGAGAAATAGGGAAGTCATTTAAAGACAGTTTAGGGTGTGGATACAAAGGGTGGCCTCTAGGGACCTAATCCAAAATGGGATTAATGGCATTCTTTGTCACCTGGCTTTCTCTAGGTGCTTCACAACTATTTCATTGACACTACAAATAAATCATCATTTAATAAAATAAAAGACATCATGAGGATGTAATCTGTCCAATCTAGAGTGTGGAAAATTCTAAAAAACAAACTTGATAAACAGAAAGAAAGGGGGAAGGTACTAGGGGTAGGGGTGGACTGTTATTGATGAAAAGACACTCAATAAACTAACAATATGCAATGTGTAGACTGCATCTGGAAGCTGACTTAAATGATGCAATGATTAAAAATAAACACTGATGAGGTCACTGGGAAGCTCTGACAATTGAGAGTTTTGATAAGGTTTTAAGGAATTATGAGGGGCTTGGAGTGTTTGGGGTATGAACGATGGCATTACGTTTCTTGCATGTTTATATTTAGAAATTGCTTTAAAATAATGTAGAAAAAATGTAGTACCGATAAAAATATGTTGATGGTGGTTGATGGATGCACAGGGGTTAGTTACACAATTCTCTTTAGGTTTTGTTTGCTTCAAAGTTTTTATAATACAAAATTTAAATTTTTAAAAATTTAGGAGTCTATCTAAACCCAACCATTGTAAAAGGTAGTAATAATCACAAAAATGACTAAGTATAGCACAATTCATTTAATGAATGGATGGAGAGAAAGCAGAAGCTTGCTGTAAAGGAACTCCCTGTCATTTAACCTACAAACTTAATCTGCTCATATTTTCCCTCTACTATAATTTCTAATTTCACCTAACTATGAAATCTTTTCCAGGTCTTGAAGGGAATGCCTAATACCAAAACAAAACCAAAGGAATGTCCCGAATCCTGAAACATGCTAAAGTCACACTCTACTTCAAAAAAGCTTGGTTTTTCAGTCTACAGACTGTTTTGGTTTCCTCATCCATTATTACCACCATCATCCTGTGGCAATTTGGTTTTCATTCACAGCTGCTCAAACTTCTCAAAGTAAGGGCATCTAAGGAGCACTACTTATCCAATCTAATACTTTATTTTGGCCTCATTTGATGTTCTGCACTACATTTGATCCTGACTATTCATTTTTCAAATTCCCTTTCTTGGACTATTCATTTTTTAAAATTCCCTTTCTTGAATTTTTGACACTTCTCTTCATTGATTCATTCTCATAGCTATCTCTCTTTCTTGTCTCCTTCTTAAAAGATTATTGCCCTAGAGAGGTCTGATATGCTGTCTTCTATTAATACTCTGAATGAGCTCATCTGCATCCATAGTTTGAACCACTATTACATGTCCTAATGATTCCCAAAACTATCTTAGCCCAGTTTTCTTTTCTTGAACAAAAGACTTAGAAATTCAACCATAAAATTGTCCCATGTGGATAGCAATAAATATGTCATTTTACTCAATTTGTCATATCAACTCCCTGCAAAGTGCTTCACTCCTGATTTCCTAGCTCAACAAATGGCTGACCAAGCCAATCTTTTCCCACCCCTCCATACCTATTAATTCACTGTCAACTCATGCAGATACTACTACATAAATGTCTTTGGATCCAGTCTATCTTAATTCATTATTCCTTATTCCCAACTAAAATGTTACAATTAACCTACTACACAATTAGAATGTCTTCAAGACTTCAAGACACCTCCACCAATCTGTGTGTGTGTTTCAAATTTTTCTTTTGCTCACCACTACTTAAAGCAATGGTCCCTAAAGTGGGATACAAAAATGTTAATTTCCTTTTTCATTTCTACCTTGATATTTATACACCCATACATACACAGAGAGAGAGAGTGAAAGAGAAAGTGGGACATGAAATTTATAACTATACACTTAGGAAGGAATATGCTCAAAATCTTTCACTGATATGGGTACCAAGTGAAAACATGTAAGACCACTAATATAGAAGGAAAATATACAATCCTCTAACACAAAACACAGTCATGGTTTAGCCTGAAGTAACTTTCTACTTTTATACTATATCGAATTTGTCAAATTCAATTGACAAATTTGTCAAACTTAACTTTCTAACTAGCACATGTCACCTCTGAAGTTTTACAGAGACCATCCCTATGCTGGAAATGCTAAATGCTCTAATAATGCCCTCACATTTTTTCATTCCCCAAATTCTATGCTCTCAAACATAAATGCTATCATAGCGTTTAGATCATAATAATGTGATTTTTAGTTTAGTGTAATTTCTAGTCTACACATCTTTGTATTACCAGTGCCTAACATGATTCATGATACAAATTAAATGCTTTAAAAAATATCAAATTAAGTGTTTAATGTTTATTACAATTGCTCAACAGGCCTGAATTAGGGGATAAACTGCAACAGCACCTAAATTACCTGACTACATTGAGAATAAGTATTCCATTCTGCTGAAGTTTAGACTATCAATTTTAACTTTCTAATTTTAAAATGTGTTTGAATCATGTACTGGGTTTTCAGGTGTTGATTACAGGGAGAGATTTTTAGAAAGTCAATACTTAATCATCCACCAAATTCCAATCAATTAACCATCAGCAGTGTCAACACATTCTGAAAGATGTCATATAAAAATGCAAAGCTAGGGCTCAATGACTCTGGTCAAACATGAGAAATTAATTGCACACGTTTATCTTCCTTTTGAAATTCCACTAAAAGAAGGGACAAAGAAGGTATAATAAACCCATACATAAGACCAAAGAATAGAAATGACATAAGTAATGTCATTGCACAATTTTAATACAATCTTGAAAGACGCAGATTTGAAAGAAGGAATAGTACATGACTTGGCAAAGCCAAGGAAATTATAAAATGCCTGCAAAGTGGGAATAACTGAAAAACTTGCTGGTCAGAATTTAGAGGTAAAGGGTCTGTAGAAGAGGGTGTGAGATAGGAGAATGAAACTGGGAAGTTGATTAGAAAATTAAATAACAGCAAAGAGAGCTCCATTTCCCTTCCCATCCTACACAGTCCAGCAACCACCTTTCGTAACAGAAGACAAAAGTGGGGCCTAATACAGGATCATGAAGAGAAAGGTTGCAAACCAAACCATTACCCTCAAAAGCCCTCCCCTTGATGGTTTCCAGATTAGAGCAGACACTGTGCTTCCTCTATATATAATGGAAGAATATACTTACCTTGCTTTCAAAATTCCAGTTAGTTTCTATACTAGAAGATCAATGTCGCAAAAAATTTGAAGTCTCACAGAAAAGACCTACATTCTCAAAAACAGATCTGTCCACCCAGGAAAGAGGCCAGTTTACTGCCTAAATGCCCAACATAAAGTCGCCAGTGATAGCCATTGCTGATTCACAAAGAGCTTCTAATCCGCTTGTTAGTACCTGAGGTTCGCCAGAAATTCCAGGAAAGGTTACACTATGAAATAAGAAATTAAACAAATAGAAAAGGGGACAAGAGATAATTTAGGGAACAGAAAACAAAACTTCAAAACACGAATAATGGAATACTGGAATTGGAAATAAAACAAAACAGTATGTGAAAATTAAAAATCTAATAGCAGGACACCTGCATAAAATTCTCCTCTTAAGTATGAACAGAAGGGTTGAATACACTGGTATATCACAAGGGTGAGTAAGTCATTAGTCAGTTGATTTTCAGTTAATCAAAAGGAAAGTTACCCCTGGGAAGCGCTGGCCTCTTTAAAAGATGAAGTACTAGAAAGGCAGGCACGGTGGCGCATGCCTATAAGCAGCAAGCAGTCTAGGAACTTGCAGCCGGAACCGGGAATCGTGGTTCGAGTCCCTCCGGGGGCATGTAAGTGAGACCTAGTTCCAAAAAAAATAGCTGGGTGTGGTGGTGCACACCTGTAATCCCAGCTACCTGGGAAGCTGAGGCTGGAGATTGCTTGAGTCCATGGTACCCTGGGGCAACATGAGCCTGAGGGTCCACAGGCAAAATAGCAAGATCTAGTCTCAAAAAAAAAAAAAAAAAAAAAAAAAAAAAAAAAAAAAAAAAAAAAAAAAGGTAAGTACTAGAGAGGAACTCTCCCTGTTGGCCTTGAAAAAAAAGCCTCTGTGAGCCCCAGTTGCAAGGAAAGTAATTCAGCCAACAACAGGAGTTCTTGCAGACACTGAACAACGGGTGAGTTTCGAGCTCCTACTGCCACTTTGTTAGACCATGAGCAGAATACTCAGCTACGATTCATGACTCTCAGAAACTAAGATAAATCAGAGTTGTTCTAAACCACGAAATTGTGCTAAAATTTTCACAGAGCAATAGGAAAGTAACAGTGTGGTATGTGAACAAGCTTGGTTATCTAAGCAGCATAAACTGTTAAAAAATCATACTTTCTCCAATACCATTAAAACTTAGGAGTTAAAAGTAATGTCAAGTAGTTTTAAAAGACCAAAAAGCAGAAGTACATTGAATAACCCAAATGCCCCAAAATGGACGAATGGATGAAAAAGATGTGGTGTGGCGTATATATAATGGAATATTACTCATCAATTAAAAATGACACAATTGATGAATGAGATAACATGGATGGACCTAGAAGAAATCATATTAGCAGAAACAAGTAGAAAAAAAAAAAGACAGAAACGAAATGGTTTTACTAATATAAGGAACATAGGAGAAACAAACAAAAGGCCAGGAGGAAAAGTCAAAACAAGCTAAGAACCAAACTAAAGTACACAACTGGGGGGTTGGGTGGGGAAAGATGGGAATGGTCAGGGAGGGGAGGTGGTGAGTGAACCCTGGGGAATACAAAGATGTGAAATATATATATATATATAAAATTAAAAACTAAAAAAAAAAAAAAAAAGAAATGTGTGTAACTAGTAATTGTTGGCAGCCACCAGTTTTTAAAAAGAAAGAGTTCAGTTACAAGTTTTCTTGGATCTAGCATATAAGAAATTGATGCAAGATTCAATTTGGATTCCCCCCTCAGTTGAAAACTATAATTTTTTCAAAAGGAAAGCAGAGAAAAAAAGGAAACTTCAAGGGTTACTAAAGCCTTTGAGTGGACAAAAGTGTCACATGTGTAAGCGTCACTTTTTCCAGCAATGATTCTCAAAGTCAGTCCTGGGCAGGTAGCATCAGTATCACCTGAGTGGTAGAGTAGCGATTTGGAGTCTACTCCCAAACCCACTGAATCAAAGATTCTAGGGGTAGAACCTTGCAATCCGTTTTCGGAAACTCTAAATGTTTCTGGTACAGGTTCAAAAATGAGAACCACCAGTCTGCCGATTTCTGCCACTGTCCCATATTTTCCTTCTTTAGTCGAGAATTAAAGCATTTCCAAGTTTTCTGCATCCAGTATATTGGAGTAGCAAGTCATTAGTACATGATAGGAAGTTTAAAAAAAAAAAAAAAAAAAAGCTTGCTAAATGAAGAAGTTAAGCTTCAGATGTATTTCTTTGGCCAGAGAACTTTTAAAACAGGGACATGAGTATGAATGCCTTTGGCAAGACATGTTCTTTTTATTCTCCCAGTGCCTACCAATCCCAATTGCTTTCTACCTTCTACTTTCAGATTTTTGCCCATCCAATGGTAGCATTAAGAGTTCTGCACTTATGAAGCAAAATAATTCAGAAACAATAACAATTTTAAATCTGGCACAATATGATCCAACCTTCTCTTCAAAATGAGGGGATCAAGTAACTTACAAATAGTTCATGAGGATTGAGGAATTGTACAAGATGCTACAAGAGGCCCTTCCACTGAGGAGCTCCTGGTTCAGGATTAAGCCTAGTAAAAGTGTCTCAAGATGATACCTGCAGTTGTCTTTCTCTGAAGTCTTCAGAGAAGTAGACCCTGCCTATTCCACTGTGCCAAGTATTAGGACAGTTAACTTTCACTGATGGAATTCACAATTTTATAGCAACTCCGGAAAAGAAAAAGAAAAACCAAGCCAGGCGCAGTGGCGCGCACCTATAATCCCAGCCTTGGGAGGCTGAGGCTAGGAATCACGTGAATCCACGGGTTCAAGATTACCCCGGGGGAACATAGTGAGAACTAGTCTCAAAAAAATAGTTGGGTGTGGTGGCGCGCACCTCCCAGCTACCTGGGAGGCTGAGGCTAGGGATCACTTGAGTAGTCCATGAGTTCGGGACTACCCTGAGCAGCATAGCAAGATCTAATCTCTCTAATAAAAAAAAAAAAAAAAGGAGTCATCTTAAGTCCAAGTGAAAATCTGACTCAAGAGGCTGTTGATAGCTGTATCCATGCACAAAAAAATGAAACCCTGCCAGTAGACCAAATACCGCTCACAACTGAAATTCAATCAGTCATCACTTAATGAACTTTCCACCAATCAGAACTGTACTGAATGAAAATCACATTTGCATAAAACAGACCCAGGTGTGCATGCTTTCGATTTTCTGTATACATAAATAGCTTCCCAATCCAGGGAGCTCTGGAACACACAGGTCAAGTGCTTTTTGGGTCCCTGTCTATCAGGTTGCCCCAAAGAAATGGGATTTCCTTTCCTGTAACTAAACCAGGTTTCAATTTCTTGGACTAGAATACTAAAGACATATATTTGAGAGAGACTTTTTTTTAAGTGCACTGAGCAGAGATTTAATTACACTAAAATTAGAATGCAATTTCAGTATCATCAAAATGAAAAAAAGATACATTTAATGAACTCATCACAAAAATGCTAAACTTGTACTAGGTTTTTTGTTTTTTTTTTTTTATTGAGGGGCTAGAAACCCTCTCAAAAAGAGTTTCTATAAATGTGAGCCTCCATTAAGGATCCCATGAACTAACAGCAAGAGCTCTGAGGGAGTGCAGGGTATACACAAACTGTCACTGCGTTATATTTAATCTTAAATAAGACAAGTTTCAGTTTCACTGCCATGATAGCAATGATACTTCCTAAGCCAACGTTGAAAAAAAATGAAAATTTCAGACAAGCTGGCTAAAACTGATACACATAGGTACATGTAGAAATGGTGGTCCTGTAACTTTATATTGCAGACATAAACATTTTAAAGTATCCTTCATCTTTAAAACCAAGCTCTAAAATTTAATATATTAAGAGAAACTAAAAGATCCAGAAAGATCCAAAAACAATAGTAGTACTTCAAGGAGTGCCCTTCAGATCTTTTTATGCATATTCAGAATAAAAAAAAAAATGTGTACAGTTGCAGTTATAAGGAACATACAGTTTTGCATCTTGGTTTCTAATGCCCACTGCACCATCTTTGAAAACATTCTTTAGGCTAACTTCCCTAAATAGCCTATTGTTTTGTTTTGTTTTTTTTTGAGAGTAGGTCTTGCTATTTTTGCCCGTGGAACTGCAGGCTCTTGTTGCAGGGGGTACCACAGACTCAAGCAATCCTCAGTCTCAGCTTCCCAGGTAGGTGGTATTACAGGGATGGGCCACCACGCCCAGGTATTTTTTTGGAACTAGGTCTTGCTACAGGCCCTAGGCAGGACTTGAACTGCAATCCCTAACCCCAACCACTTCATAGGCTGAAGCTTACAGGCACGAGCCTCCGTGCCTAGACTACAAATAACCTATTGTTTAAATGTCCACAGAGTGTATGGTAATTACTTAGAATATAGTAATACTCCACAAAAGAGAACTAACCAGCACTGTTGTCATTAATATTTTATAATTTTCCCATGCTAACATAAGCATAGCAATACATCTCAATTATTTCAATAATAGACTACTAAATAAAAGCAACATAGAATACTAAATAAGACCAACAATAAAATAGACAAAATTCTATACAGGTGTATCAGTTGAGTAAGGGAAAAGGCAGTCTGCAAGCTCTAGAGCTACTTTTTTTTTTTTGAATCAGTTCAAGAAAGAGAAGTGTAAAAGTGATTTGGGAATCTCCCCTCAGTTAAATATATACAATCCCTGGCAACACTGAGAAATAAGAGCATGTAGAATCTTCATTCTATAAACATTCAGGAAGCCAGATTAGGCAAAGCACAAGAATTTTAATGACAAAAGCTAAAAACCATGTTGTTCATAATAACAGAGTAAGACAGAAAATAGCTGCTTTGTCTACGGCCATACCACCCTGAACATGCGCCTGATCTCGTCTGATCTCGGAAGAAAATAGCTGCTTTATAGTAGATTAAGCAAAAGGAAAGCACAGAAAGGTAAATGGATAGGCTAAATACGCTCATATGTTATAAACAATAAAAATAATTTTTCAATATAAGTTTATTCCATGTACAGACTTACCTTCCACAAAGGAAGACTGACAAATTTTGTAACATGAGTATGCTGAACTCTGATAATGAAGTCTACTTAACATAATTTCCTATAACCTGTTATAAAGAACCTAAAGGGGAAAAATGAAAGGAACTAAGGCAGAAAATTCCAACTCAAAAAAAAAAGCTCTCATCAGAAAAATGCCCTTAAATTTATTCTAAATAATTAACTAAAAGAAAAGACAGTAACTAATTTAAAATGAAGCATATTTAAACATAAAGGTAAAAACATTCAACAATTTACCTGGAAAAATTATCAGAGAGAAATAATTGGAACATCTAACTGTATACCAAATTGCTAGGAATCAAGATCTATACTAAAACTGGGGTCTAATTCCCCAATCCTTTTATAATTTGCATGACACACATGTGCCATACTATGAACTAATATGGGGACACATACTAATGGGAAACACAATGAGTGGTATCCATGGACTCTGCCTCAGAGCACGATTCTATTAGGCTCTCCAGTCAACACAGGGAAAGTTAGAAGCAAATCTTTCTAGGAGGTCTGAGGCTATGTTGTCCAGGACATTTCTACAGCACTCTGGACCCAGAGTATCGTGAACAGATGCACTAGCAGACATTAAATGGTAAACATGACTTTAAATGACTCCTAATAAGAGCTATTTTGATATCTGTGTTCCTCAGTTTTTGTTTGTTTTTAGATTTCTACCTAGACTAGATTGGTTTATAAGAAGTCCTCAATCCTTATAACTACTGTCTTGAGGAACTGGTAGCAACCCTTTTCAAAGATAATATGGAAAGTTTCATGTTTTACAGAAGAACACTTTATGCCACAAAGCAACTTTTTCATTAAAATATTCAGCATTAGGGGATTATTAGGTAATTTTTAAAAGCTAGAGAAGAGTATAAAGGTAAATTGCATTATGAAAAGAAAATGACTAAATAGCTCATTTTTTTGGATTGATAGAATTTTGTTTCCTGCTCAAGAAGGAATATAGTGCTCTTTTGTCTTTCTCCAGTAGTCTACCTTATTTAAGACAGTTAAGTGTAAATTAAGTTAAATTTTTAATTATAAGTGAACTTAGTTCTAAACATTTGAAAACCTTTTAATTATGCAAGAGTTATATTGGGTTCATACACCATTACTAGGGTGAAAACTTGTAAGGTTTTTTTTTTTTTTTCTTTTGCAAAGTTCCTAAAAAGATGCCCAAGAAATTTATCTTTAAAAAAATTTAAAGCCTGGTGCAGTGGCGCTTGCCTATAATGCAAGCACTGGGAGGCTGGGGCCAGGGCTCACTGGAGTCCACAGGTTCAGAACTATGCTGGGCAACATAGTGAGACCTAGGCTCTAAAAAATAGCTAAGCACAGTGGCATGCGCCTGTAATCTCAGGTACCTGGGAGGCTGAGGCTAGAGATCACTTGAGTCCATGGGTTTGGGGACTACTCCGGGCAACATAGTGAGACCTAGTCTCAAAAAAAAAAAAAAAAAAAGTTACTTAGTCCTTATAAAATTAATTCTCAATTGTACAGAAGCATAGAAATGACCAACATGTTAGATTTTCGGATGGAAAGGGGAAGGGAGAAATCAGGCTACAATAAGAATATGTTTGTTGATAAATCTGCCTCTTAACAGAGTGATAATGGAAGATCTAATTTTACTGTATATGGATTATACCATATATACTGTATATAGCATAGTAAATTAAGTATACAGTAAAGTTAAAGGTTTTCTTGCCCAATATTAAGGTTCTAACTATGCAGTTTTTATTCACAAGCTGAAGATTAGCTAAAAGTTTTACCCACTCTTGCAATACCCATTCAGTAAAGATTTGAAAATTTTATCTCTTTAGATGGACTAACAACTATATAAATACCATTTGCTACATGGAGAGTCTTTTGAAATGAACATATCAAATAAGAGTGCAATGCCTCAAAAGCACCCACTTTTCAAAATTTAACAGAAAATTCTGGTTGGTCTCTAAGATATCTCATTTATTCCATGAATATAATGAATCTCATGACCTACAGACTCACTTTACTATATGAGCCATAGATCACAGGGATTATAAATACACAACATAAACAAGAAATTTTACATTTCATTAAAGTAACTAGATCTAATTTGATTACGAGATGAAGCTTTTTAAAATGTTTTACTTTTAGTCGCTTAAACATTTTATCAGGAAACATTAAATATTTGAAATTCATTTTCCCTACTCTTCTAATGAGTTGGCACAATCCTAAACAATGAAACACTCCAGTAACTAAAAATAAATATTTAAACACTAGGGGCCTGAAAAAATAAAAATCACATGACAGTACGAAGGTCAGACTTTCAGAGATTTAACCACCTTGTCATCTGAGCCATTCAACCATTTAAAACTAAACTGAGTTTACAAAGTACATACAAAAAGTACATACAGTTTCTTTTGTCGATCTTTTAAATGCATGAGTAGCATTTCCTGTAATTAGCCTAAACCAATTTTCATGACTTCCTAATCTCCAAAAAGAAAATAACACTAGTCAGATATATTCTGACTTCATTTCAAAATTATTAAATAAATCATTGCACTGAACCAGAATTACACACAGCCATTATACTTTTAAGTGATTTGTGTGTATAACTTGAAAGAAACTAAGGCATGTTTGTTTGTTTATGATAACCCTAAAAATTTATTTTAATTCTTTCAAGTTTGAAATGAATTATTTTAGTTTAATAGTAATTCTATTCTAGAGGGAGGCAGGAAATAAAAATAAAGAAAATAAAATTGAACCATAATTACACACAGCCATTACACACTGAACCAGAATTACACACAGCCATTATACTTTTAAGTGATTTGTGTGTGTATACTTGAAAGGAACTAAGGCATGTCATGTTTGTTTATGATAACCCTAAAAATTTGTTTCAATTCTTTCAAGTTTGATAGTAATTCTATTCTAGAGGCAGGAAGTAAAAATAAATAAAATTACAAGTGAAAGAAATAAAAATAGGAACAGTAAGGATTTTTTTTAAACGATCAATTTCTTTTTTAAAGGATCAATTGTGCCCAACCAAAATGACATAATATACATTGTTTTAAGAATTACACAATCACATTTTAATGTACTACTCATAATCACTAGTTCATTCTTATAAAAATCTCAGGTCAGAGCTTAAAACATCATCTATCATAATCATTCTGTCTCCCAAAATGATGTTAGCTCTAATATTTGCTCCTCTCAAGTTAAGTTACATAGGTACTTAAAGTAACCAACCTTGACTAGTTTATACAATCTTACTAAGAACTTTGCACAAATACCATACTCTTTATTCTCTTCCCCTCATTCAAGTTGTGCCTTGTTAAATATGTAACAATTTTTAAAGGTTTTTTCCCATTCTTAAAGCTCTAAAATAATATATTATTTAAAAAAATATTATAAATATCTTACTTAACATTATAAATAAGAGTCCTATCTGGCCATGGTAACGTCACTTGCTCTCCTGCACAAATGGTGTTACCTGTCAGCTGACCATGAACCCAGGCCATTATCACCAAATTTGTGGAGGGAAAACTTCAGTTTTCTCTTTGGGGAGAGCTGTGTTGGGGGGATTCAGACAAGCATGACCAATCTCAACTGAAGCAAACAGAAGTTGGGAGGTAAAGAGGAAATCTTCAGGAGCTAAATTAGGGGAGACAGGTTTGAGGGTGGGAGTGGATTAAGGTTTTCCTAGAACCAGTAAGTGGTTTTAAGTACTGTATTGAGGAAAAAAAATATCCCCTGCTTGTTTTAATTAGGACAAAGGGGAAAAGGGATGAAATCACAAAGAAAGGAAGAGCAAAAAGAAGCCAATGAGAAGTCCTCACTGTGTAGAGCAGTGGACATTTAGAGAAAAGGACATTTATAAAGAACAAGCATTAACACTCAAAGTAAGGTACCCCAAAACAAATTCGTTCACAAGATAGAGCTGGGCAGGTTCTATTTGACCATTAATGTATTAAAAACTAAACCAATCCCATGAAAGTTCTCATAAGAAAAAATGTGTTTTATGCCCATTAAGTTCAACAAAACTGGGAAGGAGGGGGCAAGGAAGATATTTTCAAATTATGCAAATTTTTATGGTTGAGACTGTCCTAAAATATATTGATATAAAATTAATAACTGTTAGCCAGGCATGGTGGCGCATGCCTGTAAAAGCGGCAGCCTAGGAAGCCAGAGCCGGGACCAGGGATCGCCGTTCAAGTCCCCCTCTGGGCAATCTAGCGAGATCTAGTTCCAAAAACAATAGCTGGGCGTGAGGCCTGTAATCCCAGCTACCTGGGAAGCTGAGGCTCAGGATTGCTTGCGTCCGTGGTACCCCGGGCAACATGAACCTGTGGTTTCACGGGCAAAAACAGCGAGATCCAGTCTCAAAAAAAAAAAAAAAAATTAATAACTGTTATTCACAAGTGACAGAACTTTTTTTAGCTTACAAGGCAAATCTTATCTGCAACTCCTTTATTATAACTGTTGTCACTACTACTTTCCATCATTTTTTATGCCAGTTAGAAAGTCCTTTCCAAACTCCCAAATTCACTTTTTTATGGTCCATCTGAGTGCGCACATCTGCTGGGAAGAGACTATGTAACATGAAATGCCCTAATTCTAAGGAAATCCTACCCCAACAACCACACACATCTCAGTCACCATCCCCCCTAATCTTTCCCACTCTGGAATTTTCCAGAGCATACCCAGCTATCCACTTCCCCTGCCTGGCCAGAATTCATTGCTCTGGTTTGGTTTTTCCATAAAACACTGACAATTTGGTCTTGTAACTCTCTTTTCCCACGCTACCTCATTAACCCTTCATGTAACTAATTTTCAAATTAACAGTTATCACCACTGGGCAATTGAATCAATTTAGGGATAAGGACAATCATTCCTTGATAAAAATAAAACTGAATGGAAGAAAATAGAAAATACTAGAGTATATCATACAATACACATTATTTTGTGGCATTTTATCATACACACACACACACATATACACACACTAGGTTTTGAGGTAAATATGTATACCTTACCATAATGGGTCATTATCAAAAAGAGCTTGAAACACATGTTTCCATTTGTGCTACAAGGCTCTCTAACCTGACCCTGCAGAGGAATCTATCTTGCTCTACTTGCTATAGAGTCCAAGCAAAGGTCTTCACTCTTCATGCCAGACTTTTGCAGTACGGCACGTCAGTGCTGTTAAGCACACTGTTGCCTAGCTTTGCATGGTCTCTTATTTGCCCACCAAGTTCACCTGCACTCATCTTTCTGCATTTAATACCAATCACCTCAACCACAAACTCTTTTTTATGCTTCCTTCAGGAGCTAACACTATAAACAGACACACTGTGTTTCTGATTAGATATTTCATTTCCTTTTGAATTTTATGTTTAACTGTCCTTCCAATGACTAAATTACAAACTCCCTGAAGGAACATGTATCAGCAGTACTTTCTATACCTATCACATGACAGGGATTCAAAATTGCTAAAAATGACACATAATTACAGATTTGCATATAACTTCCCTAATGTTTGAACCAAGTCCATTGACACTGCAGTACTTGATAAAGAATTCCATATATTTTGTGGGGCCCCAGAGAGCTGCACACAGTAGCCTGAACTAGAAAGAGGTATCAATTTCCTCTCAGCAAGGAAGGGACACAGTTCAGGTTGCAGTGTTATAGCACCCACTTCCATACTTCGGAAAGTTATCTGAGGAAGGGCAGAAAATGCATTTCCAAAAGCAAGTGAGATTAACCATAACAGCATTATCAGATCCCAACAGCAGGGAGAACCTCATGTTATAAATTTCTCTTATTGGAGTAGGTGTTTTCTATCCCCTTGATGGCATTAAATTGCCAATATGAGTTAGGCAAAACAAAAGATAGCATGAAAAAGTAGTTGAGGGTGCTTGATTTCTGTTGCCTACTCTAATAGTTCTGAAATAGCTACTGACTCACTGCTCTCATTATGAGATAAGATGGGAGAGGGGGTTCATACCTAACAGTCTCCTCATTGGGACTTTGAAGCTTTTCAAAGACCTTATCTTACACAAAAGCTCTAATTTTTAGAGGTGTGACACACCTGTTTCACTAACCAATACTTAAGCTGCCTTCAATGTAATTAAAAACAGTTCACACAGCATCTAAGATACTTTGACAGGCTCTGCCAACTGTCAGTTTCAGCTGTTTTTTTCCATTCCACTCTGGTTCATAGACAACAATTAAAGGAGTCATAGACTTTTTTTCTGCTTAATCACTTATTTTGTTTTAAAATAAGTCCTTTTGCTTAAACTTTGCCCCTGGAATTGCAATTATATCCACAATTAAACAAAGAAATTTTATTAACATTATTCAAAAATATGTAAAACTCTCCACCTACAATATTAAATTTTAGGCACTTGTCAGAGTAGTTTACAATTGCCTAGCTAAAACTCTAAAGGCTTTTTGTTATGAATAAATGCAGTATGCTATGCTTACTCCACAAATATATATTAGGTATAAATACCTAGAAAGTGTGAAAATGTTCATAAATGCCTTTCTTATGCTTGTTTTCTCTACTTCCATCTACACATCCTCTCCTGATAAGCTTATAACAATCAAATCACTATCAATGAGAAACAGATTTTCAAATGCCATAAATGTTCACTCCTTTCCTTTCCTCCTCAACCTGTCTTTGAGGTTCTATTAAAATAATGACAAATAATCTAGTTTCTAAACAGATCTAATTGTGCTGAAGTGTCTAAATGTATGCTGTGTGAACACTTACTTTCCTATTTTAAATTACCAGTGCCTTTGGTATTAAATTCACCTCAGGTTTCCCTGGTAAAAAGATGGATATTCATGTAGCCTAAAGGTTGTGGAAAATTGATTTTCTTTCATGATACCACTCCACCGTCTAGAGAGAATGGAGGCTTTCAACATAAAATACTGCCACTTAGTTTTTGTGTGTGTGTTTTTTTGTTTTGTTTTGTTTTTGCTTTGACACGTGTTAAACAGAAGAGCTGCAGATTGTAAAGGGAAGCCATATTTCAAAGCTTTTGAATAGTAGTATCTTTTGGTATTTTCTCATTACAATTGGTGCAATTTATCCAAAAATGTTTTTCAATACAAATATTTCACAGCTTAGGTGCTTAAAAATCTTTTATAGAAAACAATGTCTCCATGTGAAATGCTCACTTCAAGAAACCAACTAGCAACTATTAAACTAGAAGAATATGGAGGTAAAAAAATCACTTTTTCAAATCAGGAAAGTAATCTTACCTAAGTCTTCCTTTTGTAGATAAAGAGTTCATAAAGGTTAAGTAATTTGCTCAGATAACCAAGCTACTAATAGCTTTCTAGAATGAGGGATTTTAATTACAATTCCCCAAATCTTCCAAGTTAAATGCATTTTCACCTCTTGTCATTTAAATTTTGACAATTATCACTTTCCCATTAATTCCAAGTGGATTCCTACAACATAATATTTTAAATTTTCAAACGGGCTCTATATGCCTCAATTCTAACTTCAGCAAAAAGATGGCACTATCAAAGAACTTTCCAAGTTTTAACATGAGCATACATCCTCAAACTGTCACGAGGAATTTCAGAATCTATCCTTTCAATCCTTGGCTCTTAACCACACTTTACATGTGTTAACCAAAACACAGAGGAGGGGGAGGGGGGAAATGAATTTTGGAGGTTCTTATAAGAAAAGCATCTGTAACCTGTCAATGAAATGACTTGAGCATTACCTTATTAATATAGTATGAGTTTCTGGCTTAATTGAGGAAGAACCGGTGTGAAGTTAATTAAAAGGTTGGAAAAAACACTCTGTTGACTTTGAGTCTGAAAGAAGGTACAGATGTGACATTGCTACAAAAAGATCTGAGCTTAAAAGGGGGAAAAAAAAAGTAAACAAGTTCCTTCAACAGAAGCTTTTTTCCTGTTGAAGCTCTGATTTTCCTACCCAGTGCATGGCTGTATGGTGACCATCAGTAACAAACACCTACTTTCAGTCTAATGCCCGAACAGATCAATAAATCTATATATTTCAGCTTTGGATATTCAAGGGCAAAAGAGAGGGCACAGAGAGGGCAACAATACATACTGGATCGTTTTCAAGAACAGTCCTCCAAGTACTCATTACTTGACAATTGTTCCTTTGTGCAACTGATTACTCTCAAAGTACAGAGAGAATGCAGTAGTTCTCTCTAAAGGATAGCGGCCAGAAATCCAAAAATAACATGGCTTTGCTCACAAACTGATAATGCTCTTTGCCCAGTAAAATTCAGAATGTGCTCTCTTACATATTACTAATAAAACCATATTTGGGGTTTAAAATATACGTATGCTTCATAATTACGACCGCCGGTGTCATTAAACAAAAATAACTGTTCAAAGGTTAGCACACCTCTTTTAAAAGTACGACCAGCAGCGTGGTGGCCAATTCCTTTGAAAACAGAAAAGACAGACAATCGCCACTACCACTCCAGAACACACATACATAAACAGATTCGAAGCTGTGTTAAGCACAAAAATCCTTACCCCATTTTGACCAAAGAAAACTTGCTCTGAAGTTTCTGCTTTTATGCTACGGAATAACTTCCAAAGGAATTTCTCCGTCTATTTCGCAGTTGCTTTTCCACCCCCCGAGATCCTTTTCTGGAGGTATTTCGGTGATGCTGACAATGCAGTGAGTTCCCTTAGGTAAAATGATTTCTTTCGTCAATACCAAAACGTTCAGAGAGAGGTGGCATTTGCTTAGGAGTTAAAACGCTGCGCGGAGGAAACAGCGGTCAACTCTACTCCACAAGGCGTCTACGTGTAGGAAAACGCAGGCTCCAGCTTCACCGAGTCCTATAAAAAACGAGTTCGGTGGTCATTTTGTTCATGTCCTCCACGACAATCGGGGAAAGCCAGGTAACTCGGCCTTTTCGGTGCTACTAAGGCTGCGGGTTCCAATTGCTCCACCACACCAGGTCCCTGGGGGTGGCGCGTGCAACCCAATGCGACGTGCACTTGAGAGATTCCTACGTGAAAATAAAAATCCTAAAAGCAGTACTGTCTGTCACTGCTTCCCTGCGCTCACATTAGAAAAAAGCGATATAGAAAAAATGCTCCTCGTCGGTGCAAACTCGGCAGCTCGAGACGTGCACGGCACTCCACATAGGAATCGGTCTTTGGAACGTGTCCCCTTCCTAAGACTCGGAGCAGAGAAGAGGTGGGGAGCAGGAAGAGCAGGCTGGGCAGGATCGATTCATTCTCCCGAGGAGAATAAACGGAGCCATTTCCAGGATGGCAGCAGGCTGGGGGCGCAGCGCACGCCGGGGCGCAGGGGGAGGGGGCCCGCTCCCACCACCTCCCTCAGCCCCTTCCCGCCCCCCGCCGCCGAGCACAATGGAGCCCGGTCCGCGCGCGGCCCTTCATTCGCGACTGCACCCTCGTCCCTCCTCTCTCTGGAGCACGGCAGGTCTGCGGCTCCCGTCGGCCAAGAATGAATGAATCAGAGCGCAGAGCGCCGAGCGCCGAGCCCCGCGCGGCCCCCGGCCCCCGCTCTGGGACAGGCTGGGCAGGGCGGGCTGCGCTGACGGGGCGACGGACGGGCGGCCGCCCGAGCTGAGGCGGCCGGCGAGCCCCGCGCCGGGGGCAGGCGAGCGGAAC
>PVHY01002252.1:0-19079 GCA_004024945.1 Uropsilus gracilis | reverse complement strand
GGCCGCTCAGAGCGCGGGGCGCCGCTTCCCGGTCAGCGCCGGCGCGCGAGCCCGGCGCGGCGGGGGGCGGGGTGGGGGCGGGGAGCGCGGAGGGGCTCGAGGGGCCCCTCCCCCTGCTCTCGGGGGGGACCGCGCGAGCGAGAGGCGGGCGCCGCCGCGGAGCCGCAGCCGGGCGCCCGGGGCTGAGGCGGCCCGGTCCGGGGAGCCGAGCGGGGCCCTGCGGGCAGCTGAGGTCCGCGAGGGCGGCGAGGCGGACGGCGGCAGGAGCCGAGCGGCCCTCGTGGGTAGCGAGGCCGGCCGGCAGGTCCGTCCGTCCGTCCTTGCTTCCCCCCTCCCCTAGTGGCCGGCGGCGGGCGGGCAGCGCGCTCGGCTCCCGTGCTGGCTCCGGGCCCCGCTCCCGGCCGCCGCAGCCTCCTCCGCGCCCCACACCAGGTGCTTGCGCTGTGTCTCCATCCTCCCCGCAGGAGGACCTTTAAATAGCAACGTCAGCGCGCTCCTCTCCGCACTCACGTCACCCGCCGCTGACGTCACCGGGTGCGGGGGATGATGTCACGCGGCCGGAAGTACTGCTAAATTAGGGAAGGAGCAGGGGGAGGACGGCTCGGCGAGCTGCGCTGTGCCCACCTGCTCTCACTTCTCTTTAAAGGCCAAAGCGCAGGAGACATCCCGAGATGAGCTCGGAGAAGGAAGCCACGGGAGGAGAATTCCTTGCCATCAATGTGCCAAACACGAGTGAATCATTCCTAGCAACAGTGCCGAAGTGTCAAGCCGGTGCTATCCCATCTCCCACTGCCACCCCTGAAACAGCAGCATCCCCAGGCTCCTCAATGCCCAACTAACACGGGGATGTGGGCGGAGAGCCTGCTCACTAGCGGTAAAATATTTCCAGCAAAACTTGGGGGGGAAATCAACCCAGTTTTTGAAATAATTATGAAATGTTGTTCTTCACATTGTAGACTACCTAAATCACAAAAGAATAAAGAAGGGAGTCATAAGCAAATGTTATGTTATAAAGGGTAGTAATTAGAAAAGAGGCCATCGGATGATCAAATGTTCCATTTGCAAAACAGCAATGTTTCCGCATAGGATAATGAGTCAATTTTAACTTGGTTCACTCATAATTATTATCACATACATAGCAAATGCTAGCATGTAATTTCTTGGTTCAGGTTTATCAATACTATGAGCATCAATATTTAATCTTAACACACATTTAGATTATTTTTGTCATTAGTTTTAACCATAAAATACATAATTACAACATCTGTTGAGTAGTTTCCTTTTTCTATATGGCAAGGGTGAGTAGTGGTCTAAAAGTTTGCTAATTATGATTTTGTCTCTATAATAAATCCTACTGTGATTGCTTTCCCAATTGCAAGCTACTATACCCTGTAATAAATCGTACAGTAATTGCTTTCCCAGTTGCAAACTACTATATTCTTTAAATGTCCTCATTATTTTGATAGCGTACTACTAGATAAACTCAAAAAATGAGGTTTGATTTAACTTGATAATCATGTCCCACAAACAGTTACTACATAGTACCAAAGTCCATTGCCATTTGAGAGATAGTCGGTAAATGCAGTGGCCACATTTTCGAAACTGAAATCTGGATACTTCATTTAGCAATAGAAAAAATATTTGGAACCAGATGTGACCTGGAAAATACAGAAAATAATTGTTAAGTGACCTTTAATGGTCACTTTAAGTAAATGAAGTGAAAACTGCACAATTTAAATTTAAATGTTTTTAATGTCAAACTACTCACATGATTTCTAATTAAGAAGCATTGGTTTTGCAGCTTTCTGAATTTACATTTTATTGAATAAGTTAAAGGATACCAATCCAAAAAGTTAGGACAACTTTGCAACTAAGTTGGCCTGTGGGATTATTTCTATGTTATAAAATCATGATTTTGCTTATTGTTAGATATATTGAAAGCAACTTTTTAAAAAGGTTATAACAGGTTAATCAAGAGCAAACCTCAGTGTCCCATTTGTCTAATATTATCATTTAATAGAAAATTGTACTCATTTATATTTCAAATAAGAAATAAATGGAGTTTCTTATATCTAAAATATTAAAACGCTAAAACTGTCATTCTACAGTAATGTCATCCCTTGGCTCTTTCAAATTAAAATACAAATTAAGTTACTATTCTACTAAACTTTATCTACAAACAATTTGCTATCTGAACTAAATCACTTATCTCACTTTCCAGCTCTTCCTATCCAGTTAATTTAAGCTCTCACTTTACCATTTTTAAACAATCCATTTTCCCTTTCATCATGACTTCCTCTAATTTATGATCTTTTTTCCCCTTATCTGTAACAAACTGTCAAAAGTGCCTATCAGTTGTCTGCCTCTTTTTACAATATTGACCCTTCATTCATTTTTGCTGCTCAGAGCTCTTCTCAACTGCTCTTCTGTCAACTGAAGGTTGAGAGCAACTTTTTTTATATATAAACAAATGGTACATTGTGATATAATTACTTACAGTTTATGAGATTATTTAGCAGTAGCCTTGACTATTCTAGAAAATTCTACAAATAGCTGGCTAATTTTTCTTTCTAACCTTTTTGGGATTATAAACAGATGAGGGAATATAAATGCCCATGTACACAAAGGAATAAATAACATATTGTAACATGAAATGTCTGCCTTGCATGGTGCAAGACAGAATTGGGCTGTTAGCAGTAAACTTAATACAGTCTACACACATCTTGATTCTTTTATGCATACCAGAAACTTATGTCACAATGCCATAGTAATTCAATAAAAAATAAAAGTTGAAAAAGAAAATTAAAGTGTTTGCCTTTTCTATGTTAAAACAACTCCAATACAATTTTGAGATTTGCCAGAGAACCATTTGCCAGAGAACCATGATTTTTGCCATGAGATTTGCCAGAGAACCATGATTTTTCATCTAAAAGCAAGTATCTTTTCTTTTGAAACCGAGCTGACAAGAACCCAGTGCTAGCTATGAATTTCCAGTCTTGATCACATTTTATTTGTTTTCTCCCCACCCCCTTGATTGCTTTTTGTATTTTTCAAATTAAAGAGCTTCCTAGAAAGTAGTGTATTTTCTTTTACCGGAAGAAGCAGAAATTACTTTAGCGAAGTTTTGAATTTTTAACAGTTTCTGTTTCCCACTATACTCTGAGAATTTGTGAGAGGTTTATGAATACCCTCTGATTTTAGAATATGTAGGCGAAGGCATCTGTTTTAGTTACAGAGTTTGCTTCCATGCCCTTAATAGGAGATGGCACTATTCAATGGATGTTCATAGACTGGTCATGAGGTATGTCTTTTTCAATGAAAAGATATTTAGAAGATAGAAAAACTTCATAGGAAAGAGTTACTGTCAAATTTTATTTCTAATTACTTAACATTAGGTAGTAGCAAATCCTTTCCAAGCTCCTTTTTGACTATCAAATTCCACTTTTACTTCAAGTAAATGTTAAGTAGAAATAATAGATGAAAGATACCCCTTCATACAAAAAACCCCTCAAGACTCCCAACATTATGCCACAGAGTTATGAAGAAACGAAACAATCAGCAAATGAGAAAAGAAGAATGAAAGAGTTGTAGGGAAACAGTATTTACCCAGTTGGTTCTCCCATCACCTCTCCTTATGCACAATAAAGCAGATTTGAGGCATGGGTAATTATGTTTGGTGATTTAAAAACCAACTTTTGTTGTTATAAATAACATTCTGAACAGAAACATGAGAATGAATAGTCTTAGAGCTGAGAGTATAAATGTTTGACATCTCCAAGGCAATGGTTTGAGGACAACTTTTACTCTTTTGAGGTTTGCATTATTTTATTAGCAAGTATGGTGGTGGTGAGGGAGGGAAATTAGAGAATTATCTCAGGACAGATATGGTATAGAACACATGGGAAATGATTTAATGGAACTATCTCCTGCTTTGATTTTTACTACAAATCAGTTATTTGTTTTATTGATTAAGAAGATACTAATATAATCCCAGTCTTACCAAAAAAAAAAAAAAAAAAAAAAGAATATACCAGAAAGTTTTCAGATGGTTCTATGAGAAAATTTTGTACATTTATTTTTGTAAATATTTTAAATATTCAGAAGAGATAGGGATACAAAGACTTTGGGAAAAATCTTTCTTGCTTAACTCTAAATTTACCTTTTTTATTTTTTGTTTGTTTGGTTGTGTTAAACAGCAGGTAGGAAAAGTATGCAAATCTGCAGAGAGCTACAGTAAAGAACATGTAGTAAAGCGTGTGTTATACCTGTGCAGTTACTTAGAATGGAATCCTGTGGAAGCTGGTTGCCATGGTAACCAATAATCTTTTTCCTGAATGAGAAAACAGGACAACCATGAGAAAAATGTTTTAAATGAGCTATCTTATTTTGTGATTCTTTTGATGCCAGATAGGAGGAAAACAACACCCAATGTACTTAGGACAGCCATACTTATGAAAAGGAATTGTCTTCTTTTCCAAGGGACAAGACTGAGGCAAATATCTGGGGCTATTTCAACAAGAGTTGGGTGTTGATATGACAACTGCATACTCTTTAAGGGAGACTGTGATCGGTAAAGACACTGACTTGGCTAAAGAAGGTAAAAATAATACTTACATAGCATGTTAAAGATTCTTCCCAGCCTAAGAGGTCAGACATAAATATTCTCAATATTTGGGAGTGTCAGCCACAATATTTTATCCATGAGACTTTTTTTATTTCTTTTAATCTGATCCTATTAGTTAGGTCATCTGGTAAAACTCTTACAATAAAATCTAAACTCGATCTTTGGCATGAGATTGTCTGCATCATGGAGTCCTGCTGATCTCTCTTACCTTGGTTACCATCTTCCCCCCTCACTGCTATGTATAAATTGATATATTATCGATTGTGAGGAGTAGAAACTCCATCTAATGTTGAATAAGTTAGCAGATTTTTTTTTTACTTTATTTATTAACAAAGTTGAAGTTTAAGTGATCCTACATTTGATTGGAAGGGGCAAACTCTCTGTTTTTTTACTTTGTTGTTTCCATGTTTTAACCTGGCTTGCCTTCTGACAATTGCTAGAATACTATTGCATATTCAGGCATTCTCACAAAGATCATCTAAAGCAAAAAAGGGAGGAAGAGAAATGCAGTTTTTTTCCTTTAGGTCTGTTTATCACCAAGGAGAAGAACTCTCAAGAGGCCACCAGAAAACTCCCTTTTGTGTCACCCTGGACTGGACGGATTAATCAGTGACTAATAGTTTGCAACAGAATTTTCCTGATTTTTCTAGGCGAATGTTAAGTCATTCTTTTACACTGTATACTGTATCTAAAGGAAATTAGAAATTTCTTAGAAAGGAAGAAGATGCAATGAGTGTTGGACAAGCAACCTGCATATTTGACACAATCCCAAGCCACTCTGGTATTTCTGCTGTTCTTCAAATATGAAAAACTTGTTCCAAATTAGCATCTTTGCCCTTTTTGTTCCTTCCTCCTAGAATACATGCTTGAAATCTTCAGACTCCTCCTCATCATTCAGCTAGTTTTATGCTCAGATTATATTTCTTAAATCTCCTAAACATTTTTCATATGACTATCTGAATACCCAGTCACTCACCCTCACTTAATTTGCTTTCTTTTCTTCACAATATGCTTGACATTAACTAAAATTATACATGTATTAGTTTGCTTATGCATATAAACACTATGAAGAAGACTTTGTCTTCTAAAATAGCATCTAAAAAACCATCTAAAATAGCATCTAAAATAGCATCTAAAATAGCAAGACAATGTCTAGCATATAATGGGTATACAATAAATATTTATTGAATGGATGAATTGCAATAAATTATGTTCTCCTTATTTTGAAATTACTTGACAAGAATTTCTTAGCAAATCAACTGTAACGAGCCATGGGATATGTTCTACCTAGAACAAAAAGACTATATAAAAAGATATTTGTAACTCAGGAAATCCCTGGGAGGCCTAGGGAATCTCTCTAGGATGAGCTCCCAGCAGCAAGAACTGGCAGGAAACAGACAAAACATTAGGTCTTTCTAATAGCAGTCAATAAAGATACCATTCTTTACAAGGGGTGGGGGGTGGGAACTAGAGGGAAACCTTTAGGGGAAAGGGCTGTATTTGGCTTAGCATGGTAGATTAGCCCTGAGCACCTTGAAGGGACCAGAAGGGCAGCATCAGCAAGAAGCTCGATGTGGAGGAGATTGTGTGGAGAGGAGCTCCTTGCTTAAAAGTCACAGTCAGACCATGGAGACACCTCAAGGAGGAAGCTCAGCAATAAATAGCTCAATTTCACTCTCATGCCATCTCATTTCTCATCCCCTGCTGGTGATCTTCCTTCTAAACTTGACATCAGGAAACTAGACATCATTGGGAACTCAGACATCTAGTCCATACAGATTTTCTTCCTGTGGTAAAAAGCAGGGAAAAGAAGGGAATGTTGTAAGGCTGGGTGTGGTGGCATGAGCTTTTAATCCCAGCCTAGGAAGGGAGGCTGAGACTAGGAATCGCTTGAGTTCCCGGGTTTGAGACCCACCTGGAGCAATATAGCAAGACCTAGTCCCCCCCCAAAAAAATAGCTGGGCTTGGTGGTGTGCACCTGTAATCTGGGAGGCTGAGGCTGGGGATTGCTTGAGTCCGTGGCACTCTGGCAACGTGAATTTGCGGTTCCCCAGGCAACATAGCGAGACCTAGTCTCAAAAAAGAGGAATGTTGTGAATCTGAAAGGGCAAAACTGGAGATGTTCAGTTCAAATCATATTCCATTTGTCAACTATTTTAGAATAGTAATAATTTTAAAATTTGACATACAGAAAAACAAGCACACTGTTAGCAGGAATATAAATTGGTTTACCCTTGAAGATGCATAAATTTTGATAAAACAGTTCTACTTCAAAGAATTTATCTTATCCTATAGATATGCTTTCTCAGATGTTCACATACAATGAAACACATACAAAAAGATCTTTTTATTGCTATAAAGTAAAAAGGGAAACAACTTTTATATCCACCAATAGGAGATTGGTTAATAAATTATAGTGTAACAATAATAATTTACTATGTAGGTATTACAAAGAATGAGGCAAGTACTCTGCTATAGACAGATGCCTAAATAGATTCTATTCTCGATAAATAGAGTAAACTAAATTGGGAGCAGGATCGTAAATCTGAGTGAGGTAGGATCATTTTCTTAGCTTTTGCCTTATTTTGCTTGTACTATTTGAACTTTTTAACATTAGTACATAAATTTCATGATACAAAAACCAAGTCAAGCTACTTAAAGATATTATTTAAAACACACAAATATGTTTATAATTCAATTTTAACAGGTAGATTAAAACATCAATATACATTTCATTTTCCCTCTTTTTTTAGAGAAAATTATATAGTTTAAAAGTGTACTCAAGCTGGGCATGATGGCGTGTACCTATAGTCCAAGCACAGGGAGGCAAGAGACTAGGGATCGCTTGAGTTCACAGGATTGAGGCTACCCCGGGCAACACAGCTTGATTTGGTCTCAGAAAAAAAAGCAGCCGGGTGCAGTGGCAGGTACCTGTAATACCATTACCTGGGAGGCTGAGGCTGGTGACCACTTGAGTCCACGGAATGAGCACTACCCCAGGCAACATAGCGAGACCTAGTCTAAAAAAAAAAAAAAGATACTCAGAAATAGGGAAATAAGTCAAAAGGAGAGCGATTAAAAACTGGATGTTGTCACTAAAATATAAAGAAGCCAAACTAAGGGTCAGATAAAGAGAAGCTTAAAAACTAATCCTTGAAAGCTGACAGCTGGTTGAAGCATCTAGAGGGGGAGGGGGTGCAGGAAGTTAAGAACAAAGAGGGAAGGAGGCATGATGGACTACAGGAGTTGGACTGTGCAGGATTTGGTGGTGGGTCAATATGGTGGTGATTCCTGATTGGGGAGGGGGGAATCCTACTATTACGGCAATTAAAAAATAAATGTATTAAAACAATGCTGTAAAAATAAATGAAATAATATTTTCAAAGTGGAAAAATATAAACAAATTAAAATAAAAATTCATAAAATGAGGAGAAATTGAAGGTATTGTATGTGAAATAGAGATCCCACTGTGCCTTTTATTAATGCAGCCTCATCTGTATATTTTGTAAGAAAGATATAACTAGATAACTGAGATGATGAGAACCAAGACAAGATCATATGAAATGTGAGTGAAAGCAGATGTCTGATCTGGTGAAAACAAAACCAAGGGAGACATGATAGCACATGTCCCTAAGACAAGATAATAGCTCCATAGTGTATGAATAGCTTTACATGTGAAGATTTGCTCCATGAGACAGTAAAGAAGATTCAATAACTATAACTATGAATATGGCAGGTTTCAGCTAAACCTATGAAGGAATACATCATCAGATCTATCTTAATAGTTTGCCCTGAGTAATTGACCTAGCTCTTACTATGTCTATGAAACAGAAACTAGCTGTATGACCAATTGTTGGCAAGATGCAGAAAAAATGTTTGTATCAGAAAACACTTAGCTTATATGACCCCTAAAATCATTTTTCATTCAAGGATTTTAGAACCACTCAAGTCTGAGTTCACATCAAAGTAGAGATTCACTAATAACTTCTCTGTATTGTCTTTATCAGATAACTCATTTTCTACTCTAGAGGGTACTGTACTTAGTGAATTAAGTCAGATAAAGACAGACAAATGTTTTTATCTCTTTCACATGTGGTATCTAGAGAAAACAAAATGAATGAATTAATAAAACAAAAACAAACTTAAATAGGACCAATTAATGGCTACCAAAAGGGAAAGATCAAAAGAAGTGATTAAATTGGGTAAAAGGGAAAATTTAAATTGTTAAGGATGGAATTGAACTTTTAGAAGTAAACTAAATGTGTTTATACACATGTTGATTTTAAATGATGCACACCTGAAACATGTTATAAAGCAATGCTACTTCAATTAAAAAACAAAAAGGAACAAGTCCTTTCAAAATGCATTTTATTGATTATACACACAGCAAAAGTAAAAATAACAGATTCCAGCTCCCCATTTCCCTTGTTGGACTGGCTGTAAACTGATCCCAAGCTGAAGTTAAGCAGATGTTTTTAGTTTAGTTGTATGCTAATAATGGGAGCATTTTGCTTAGTAAAAAAAAAAAATGTGACTAACCTTTGTTCCTGGTTCTTGGGAGGTAATCTCTAAATCTTTAGAATTTTCCAAGGTGTAGGACTATCTGTTATTCTCAGTAGGGACTGTGGACCATACTGGAGTTCAGCCAGATCAGGTAGGTATCTTAGAGTGGGGGCTGGTCATGCCAGAAAGAGCAACTATGTGATTGGAAGGTTGGGGCTTTAAGATAGGTGCAATCATCCTGCGTGCTCTAGAGCTGAGAGGTTCTAGAGATTGAGTTGAATCTGGTTGGCCAATGATTCAATCAAATAGACCTACAAAAAAGAACCCCAATAAAAATTATATATAGTAATTTTATATAATTATATATAAATAAAAAATATATAATTATATATAATTATTATAACATGTTTCATCTACTGATATGCAACAGAGATCATCATACATTGACATTTGGGAGGGTTATACAGCTTAAGGACATTGAAGCTTCACATTTGGGATCCTTCCAGAACTTGGGTAAGAACTTGCACCTCTTTGGTTGACTGGTACTGATTTCCATCTTTCATAATAAAACTGTTATCATAAAGGCAGTATTTTCCTGCATTCAGTGAGTTGTTTCAGTGAATTCTTGAACATAGGGAATAATAGAAACTCCTGGACCTATTGGTGAGATAGGTCCAGTTGGTGAGATATGCAAATTACCTGGTTACTGGTGTCTGAAATGAGTGCAATGTTTTATTTGGAGGCAGGAATTGGGAATCTCTGCCTTTAACTGGTGAAATTTGTCCTAATACTCAGTTACTATCCTCATAAATCTTTGCAGAGGAAAAGGCAGGCATGAAAACTTCACCCTTCCTCAGAATCCAAGAGAAATGAGAAACTACTCATGATACCTTTCTGGGAAGACAAGGAGGCAAGTACAAAATGACCCCGGAGCAGTTCCTCACAGACTTCCCATTGTCTTATGTTTAAGAGAATCACAGGATGTTCTGTTCTAGACATCAGTTGCATATCAGCTTTGCATGAAAATTGTTCTTAAAAACTGTTTGCTGAAATGACTGTAATTGTTCCTGTTTATGGAATTAGAAAACTTGTAGCTTTCTACTAAATGCTTCCCTTCTTGATCTCTTATAGAGACTAAGGAATGACTAAGTGTGGACTCTGGGGGCACCTGTCTGGCTTTGATTTTCAGCTCTGTCATTTAGTAGCCACATGCCTTTGACAGTGTTCTCTGAGTCCAAGGGCTCAACCAGACCCAGACCCTTCCTAGTTGTGCATTCACAGGTCTCCAGGCCCCTGCCCCACCAAGCCCTCTTCACTGTCTTCATGCGTAACTATCATTTCTTTTCCTGAAATGAAATTATAAAATGTCCATGGCAAGTTATTAATTCATCATATTTGTTTTCTCAAACTAAACGACCTAATGAACAAATAAAAACCATGTTACTTTGGCATGAATGTTTTCTAAGACTTCAAGCAAATCATTTCACTTCTTGATGCTTAAGTTTCCTCATTTGTAAAATATAAAAAATATATTTAAAATAATACATTAGAATGTTCATCATGTTTTATCTGTGGAAAATTGAATTTTGGATTTTTCCTTTATGTTTTATACATATTCTAAATTCTTTCAAGTGATCATGCATTACTTATTGCAATTAGAAAAAATGTTATATTTAAAATGAAATTATATTTGTAAGAATCCTTTTTGCTCTGTGCAAAGGAAATAGAAAATGTTTGGGACTCCAGTGACATGAGAGATTGCTTTTGAAATGTTTTGAAATTATATTTTTATTGGTTTTAACAAGATTTACAACCTACTCAAAAATGCAATAGAGTGGGCAATACAAAACAAATTTGTTTGAAAGCACTAGAACCAGTACATGAATAGTCATGACATTCAACAGCATGTCCCTGTTGAAAAATAGTTTTTTTAATCTATAATAGTAGATGTACTACTAACAGTGTATGCAACATTTATAATAAAAGGATTTTGAAAGTAGAGATTAAAGGTGGTTAAACCTTGAAGATCAGAAAGTATCTTAATAAAACTTCCTTCTGTTATATTAATATAAATTATAATCAATGTAAACATGAACTTTAAGAATACCACTGTGAGTTACTGTATAATGTGAGACTATTAAGACTATGGACTTTAGAATCAGACAGACTTTGAACTTGAATCTCCTTGGTTCAGATAGGTAGCACTGGATACATTATTTAACATCTCTGATGTTAGTTTTCTAGCCTCTAAAATGTAAATAATAGTAACTGAAGAACTTGCTATAAAAATTACATAAAGTTTAAAATACTAAAATATTGTAATGCTTAGTAAATGCTCTTTATCTATTTGAAATCAGGTTTTTAGTTTGTTTCTTTTACTGTTTTGAAAATTAATTGCATTCATTCTAGTCCTTATGACCAAATGCTTAATAAGAATTATATAAATGGGAAGGAAACATCAAACTATGTAAGAATTAGGGAGATAGACTTCAAAGTTGTTTCCAAAATGAATTGTTTTCCTTTAAATATCCAAAACCTTGGAGAGTTTTACACGGAGACTTACCATACTCCATGACTTTATCAAGTGAAAAGTAAAGCAAAAACAGAGGCAGTGGCATACAAATACAAAATCTTTTCTACTTTGTGTCCTATTTCCTGTGATCTTCTGAATCCTTCTGAATTATTACATTTTAATCTTTTTCATCTATGAATGTGCTGCAGATTATCACTGACCCTGAATTTATCATATATGTGCTAGAAAAATCTCTGGACTCTTAAGAATAACTTTCCTTGCATAAAGACTCATGTCATCCTTCAAAGGTCTTTAGAGAGCACACTCAAGTTGGCTGCAAAGCTTATCCTTAATTTACCTTAGCACTTGAGAGTACATTAGAGTGCCTTTGCCACAGCTTTCAGCTCTTCCTCTATGGAATATTTTGCTTAATAGCAAAGCCTCTCTTCATAGTGCTTCTACCTATTCCACTCTTACAAGAATTCTCTGGAATGTCAGAACATCTGGCAGTTTGGATCTAGAAAATGGTACCACTCTTTTCATGGCTCAGAACCTGGAATGAACACTGAGGCTTCAATTACAGGGAGCCTTCTCTTTGGTACTCCTTTCGCTAACAGTAGCTCCCTATGCCCCCCTCATCCATTAAGAAAAAGGTCAAAATTCCGAGGCATTAATAAAAGAATAGGAACTGCTACCCTTCTGTCTACTTGCCCAAACTCTCAGGTTTTCCGTATCTTTTCCTTCATTGCTACTGCTGGCATTTTCTATTAAGAAGAACTCCATTATAATTTATGAACCTGCTATTCTGTCTTTCAGATTACTTTACAAATTTAAAAAATATTAGTTCTAGCACAGAGGGAACTCTGAAACACTATTGTTTATGCTTCTTCAAATTAAGACATGTTTATTGATTCATATGTTTTGTTTCTTCATTTTAAGCCAGCTCCCTATCCATATATTTTTTAAAGTGGTGTCAATTCAATGAAAAATTTCTTATTAAATAATAGGACATGTCTTTGTGTACAATGAGTTTGAGGAAGTCTTATTTTTATAAATTTCATCCGTTAGTTCTCCTTTGGCATAATAATCATTACTCCTCTGTTATAATTTTGTTATAATCTCTGCTGAAAGACAACTGCCCTTTCCCCCAAGAGATTATTTTAATATTTTTCAATGGGTCTACATATTACAATTGGTTTGTCCAGTATAGTATGATATGCCCTATCTGTAAATATCCACAGATGTGCCTGCAATTTTTTGTCGTTGTTGTTTTGTTTTGGAGACTTGCTATTTTTGCCTGTGGAATCGAATTGCAGGCTCACGTTGCCTGGGGTACCACAGACTAAACCAATCCCCAGCCTCA
This sequence comes from Uropsilus gracilis, assembly GCA_004024945.1. Classification (NCBI taxonomy): domain Eukaryota; kingdom Metazoa; phylum Chordata; class Mammalia; order Eulipotyphla; family Talpidae; genus Uropsilus; species Uropsilus gracilis. The sequence goes on along the minus strand of PVHY01002252.1, from coordinate 6,077 downwards.
GCTTCCCAGGTAGTTGGGATTACAGGCATGGTCCACCACACCCAGCTATATATTTTTGGAACTAGGTCTCACTACATGCCCCTAGTGGGACTCGAACTGCAATCCCTGGCCCCGGCCATAGCTTCCTAGGCTGAACTTACAGGCATACACCGCCATGCCCAGCCTGCAATTCTTTTTTTTAAGATAGAACTTAGACCCCTGGAAATTTAGCCTACCTGGGTATACAACTTTTGTCAACAATTGCAGTTTTACCCTTGACATCCTTAAAAACCTAGATTAATCAAGTTCCTTTGTTTCAACTCTTTCTGGTGCACTAACCAAACCCTGGGCATGTTTCACTAAAAATAATACCACTTTTTGTCTGTACAAGGCTTTATGTTTTCCAAGCATTTTCAGCTTTTCAATGGGTCCAATCTGTATCAATGGGTTCAACATAAATCTGAGGGGAAAAAATAATTTAAAACTCTGTAAATCTAAAATTATTTTTAAAATTAGTCTTTTTAATTAAAAACAATTTAAATGTTATAATTTAAATTTTTAATAATATTTCCTTCATAAAGAAAGAGAAGAAAAAGCCATTATGTTTACTCTTAGGATTACTATATTCCTTTTCGCCCCAATTCAGAAGTTTTCCTTATTCTCCATTTTACCTCTTCTGGTTTGTTTAAAGATTTTTTTTTGAGTTTTAGAGTTTCCTTCATAAAACTTCTCAAATTGTTTTATCACCTGTAATTAGATAATCAGTAGATTATTATAAGAAAGCCAGAAAACTTTTATAACTACTATATTAAATTTAATTATTGGACATCTACTACATGACAAATACTGTGCTAGACATTTTAAGAATATTTTCTCAGACAATCCATAAGCATCTATGGGATGAATATTCTGTAATCACTCTACTTACATAAAGAAAGAAATGGAATTTCAGAAGGAACTTATTGTTACCTAAGATCCAACTGAATTGAAATCACATTTGCCTAATTTCATAACTTTACCTTAACCTCTATACCTTTTGCTATTTAACTATCAAGCATTTTTGGAACCATGGATGATTAGATTAGAAAGTAAACTATTTGCATCCTGGTTGGTTCAACCACAACCAATGATTTGATGCAACTCACGTGTACGGTTTATTTTGTTATGTCTTATATGAGAAGGTAGATTCCAAGAATTTGTTTTTTGACTCTAGCTATGTAAATATTCATTAATCCTTATGGTGGTCCTAAATAATCTATGCTAATGTAAAATATTCAAATATGCCTCTCTTTTAAATTTAAAGAGAGCAATTTGTTATTATTCATAACAATTCCTCAACCCTAGAACATGTTTGTTCTATTACTTTACAGACAGAAAACCTAAGGTGCTCATTAAGCAATACAACCATCACTTTTGAGTGTAATGGCAGCTGTCTGGAAATTTTGCCCATTGCATGAGTGATATATACTTCTGCCCACCTTTTTCTTCCAGCCACCCCAACAAAAACCTGTCCCCCAAGTCTCTGCCCTAACAAAAGGCAATCACCCCCACCAGGTGGCTTTATTAACCCAGGTCCTTGGGTCAGCGAAGTTCCCTTAGTGGGGTGGGGGGTGGGGGGAAGTGGGGATGTAGGGGGCAGAAATAAACTTTCCTTTATTTTAATCAGCCTGGCCTTTTCTTTCTCTCCTTTCTTGAGTTCTTTCAGTTTCATTCAAAATGAAGCATTATGAGAAATGCAAGAGTCATTTGTGGTATGATTTTTGTCTTTGAGACATTTATAGTCTAGTTAGAAAGTTCACAGTAAACCATTAACACCTAACACAGGACTTTAAATCTTGACTTAGGTAGTTCAGAGGACCAGTCAAGTGGAATGAGATAAAATTATAATAAGAATGCTCACTCTTCAGTCCAGATAAGCCACAATTCTTATAATTTTTTAATTTCCTGAATTGGAAACTTTTTTTTTAGACCTATGCAATATGTTATTCTGATCTAGGAAGTATTAGTGAAAGTTTAACCAGCTGTGGAATACTCATGCAACTCCCAGACTCGGTGAAATGTGTTCAAAGGAACCTGCTGTAAAAACAACATGAGGGCCAAGAGGTCATTCTTGTGTGTAAAAGGGAAATTTGTTCATCATATGAGAATGGTAGCTGATAAGTCAGCTGCCTGGAACTACCCACCATTCTTATATATTACTTCAATAAGAAATTAATCAGTTGCTTCTCACTTTTAGCTTTAATAGGAAACTTCCAAGAGACTCAGAAATAGGTACAAAAATTCATCCTTATTCCTTACTATATTCTCCTCCTTGATTCAGAGAGATCTTAGGGATAGGAAATGGAAAATACATACCTATACCCCAATGTCCAATATGTTTATTACAATCCAATAACAAGTTACTGTTTTAAGATTTTGGATAACAAGAGTACAAATCTGCTATTTTAACTACAGCTTGGGAAGGGAAAGACATTGAAATGTGAAGAAAGTTATCAAGTTATCTGCCTGTATACAGACAAGGAGAAGATTCTTTACTATACCAGGCAAGGCTTCCTTCAGGACTTTGGGCCTTCATAGGGGAATTTATTAGTATTCTAATAGGTGAGAGAGGGGAAATGCTTACGGAAGAGAGAAACAATGTAAGGGAAGAAGAGAGGGTGGAAATGAGCTAATATTACATGTAGGACAATGAAGTAACCAGCTTGACTTGACAGCCAAGTACTCTTTGAGCAGTACAAAGTAATATATTGGACAGATGGGGTGGGATAGATCAACTTCCTGCGAAATTGTGTTGATAGATGAGAACAGCACACCAGAATTACAAAGCAATGTGATTTCTCTTTATAATATAATTTGCTTTTAGTTGTGATGGTTGGTTAGAAATTGTTTTCATATTCAACAATTGGACAAGGTCTCATAAGACTTCAGATCTGGATGCTAAAGGTCCTGATTCTATTATAGAAGATGTAAGAAAAGAAGAAGTTCAGGAGTGCATTCTCAGTTAAATTGAGGGTGGGGATAGATCTGCTAATGAGGCAGCATAAGTTTACAGCTATACCAACAATAGTATCATTCAAAATTGCTTCCTTTCCCAAAGCAGGAGGTACCCTAACTATGATTTTCCTTTCCAGCATAGAAGCCTGCTTCCTCCCAGGAGTGTGTGAAATAAGAGAAGCCTCATCTTATTGTCAGATCCATCATGATAGGTACAGGATAAAAATCATAGAATACAGAAATAATAATGGGTAGGGATAATAATTTTTAAGTCTCAGCAAGCACTGTCCTATTCGTGCTATTTTCTGTGGACTTTTCTGCCTTTATGTTCTCCCAGTTTCAGATGAGGAAAAATAGCATTGAAACTCATCCACCATTAACAACTGCTGCATAAATATCTTTTAAACACTTGTTTCTGGAGTGGCAATTATTGGAGCACTTGGCTAATAAATGCCTGGTGAGTCTAATCTCTGGATATCAGAGAATTAAGTAAAACTGCTTGAAAACTGCATAGAAAATTAGCAAAGCTTATTACTAAAGAGATATAAGTATTTTTCGATATTAAACTACTAGCATGTTATCATACTCTTAATCATGACAATGACCTTGAATCCTTGAGTTAGCAGAACAAAGGACTTACACTCTATATAGCTATTTCAGGCAGTAAAAAATTGCAAGTCAGCACCAATTTTCCTTATAAACCTGTCCTACATATATCACATCGATGTAAAGTCAGACTAGATAATTATGTGAAGGTGTTTTGTAAACTGAAGAACTGTATAATGGTCGAGGAATCATTATTACTGCCATTCAACGAATCATAAAAGAATATGAGGTAAGGTCACTTGTTCAATATTTTCAAATTCTAGAAAAATACCCTTACTCCTAAGAACTAAAGATATTGATTTTTTTTTTTCTTACACTAGGGCTCACAATTTTACCCGTGGAACCGCAGGCTCACATTGCCTGTGGTACCAAGGACTCAAGCAATCCCTAGCCTCAGCTTTCCAGGTAGCTAGGATTATAGGCACACAGCCTTAGCCTCCCAGGTAGCAGGATTACAGGTGTGCACCACCACACCCAGCTGTTTTTTGGAACTAGGTCTCACTGAGTTGCCCTGGGTGGGACTCAAACCGCGATCCTCATACCCCACCGTGACTCCATAAGCTGTTGCTTACAAGCACATGCCACCATGCTCGGCTCTGAATTAATTTTTTTAAATAGTATTTATTACAAGATTGGTATGCTGGTAATGATCTGGAGCACTAACAAGGATAAACTACATTAAAATAATATTCATTGCAACATTAGTATGGCAAAACAAAACAAATGAACAAAGAAAATGAACCTAGAAACAACTCATGTGTCCTCTATTATGGACCTACTTAAGTATATTTATGGCATATACATATCATGGGACGTTGTATAGTCAAAGAAAGAATGAAGTAGATATGTACTAAGATGAAAAGGTAGCCAAAAGATATTGTGTATCAAACAAACAACAAAAATAGCATGTCTTGTATGATGATATTCCTGTATAATTTTCAAGAATTATTAAGGGAAAGTCACTGTCATGTACTACTTAACAGGTAAACCTTCTTGAGAAATAACTGCTATTCTTCTATTAACAGTGCCTCTCCATATCACAAGAATTAAATTTTCTGTAATAATTTTATATAATGTTTGAACTATTTTTAATGAGTTTATATTACTTTTGTGAGCATAAAGTATCAGGGCTTTTACAATGCATAAAACCCATGAGCTTCAGGCAAGATGTCAACATATTAATGAGCAAGTATAAATGATTTTCAATCATAGATTGAAAGAAATATTGAAGGTTGGAATTTGGAAGGCCAAATAGAGATTAGTTTAACCTGCTGAGGTTGATTTGAAATTGTGGAGCTGGAAAATTCTTCAAAATATTGATCCCATTTCTCTAAGGCAACAGGCAATAAGTTCAAAATAAGGTTCAGTCTCCATAGGGATAAAACAACTCTTCCTGCTAAAATAATTTGAAACAAAAATGTGCTTTATCCTTTTGTAAGATTTTTAGTTTTTGTTTGTGACCAATAAATGTAAGGTCCACATGTTTGTTGAATGTAATCAAAGCCCCAGAGAGAAATCAACTAAAGTGCCTTGAGTGTAGGTTGAATAAGGTCAACTTGGACTTGCAAAAAAGGAAATATTGGTAATGACTGAAGTTAGCTTTGCAATTTGCAGGGAAGAGCAGAGTCCAGAGAGTATGGTCTGCTTTTGAAAGGAGATGCTGAAATGATTCAGTCATTTCAAAGGTGAATGATTATTTTTTTGTTTACTTTTCTTCAATTGTCCATCCATCACCATACCTATTAAAATGTCTGATGGGTGACTGAATATATAGAAAATACTATGATCTAATTAAAATGATAATTCTGGAGAGTGTTTAGCAATCTGCAAAACAAAAATTTATGTAAGCATGTGAAGTAATAAAATCTTGTTTTATGAGGATGGGAAATTGTAGGTAATTTTTAAAATTTCTTAATTTCCCATTAATGTTTTTAAATTGGGCAGATCACACATTTCTTTATCATTTGATTTTTATTTATTTATTTTATTTTAATTGATGACACATACTTGTGTCATCATTATATTCCCCAGAGTTCTTCCCCAACCTTGTCCCCCACAGCTGCAGGGTCACTGTGCTAGGAGCCTGCGTGTTGGTCTTGAACACTGGGGGCCTCTCTGCTTGTGGCTCCAGGGACCCACAGCACTGGTGCAGCCCAGCGGAATACAGTGCTTCTCCAAGCCACCTGGGGCCTGAAACAGCCCCTGGGTTTGCCTCCACTGCCCTAGCTTACGCTGGCATGGGTAGCTATTGCTGCTGCAGCCTGAGTAGGATTGCATGGTCCTGGGTAGCATGGCAGGATAATCATGGCCTTGCACTGCTCCTTGGAACCCTGCTGGCTGCCTCAGCCCTCATGGACTGCTTGTCCAGCTAGCAGGGATACTCACCGCCACTGCATCACATGCACACACAATCAGACCTACCCCCCTATCCTCCCTACCCCTTACCACCACTGCAGTGCATGTGCACACAATCAGACCCACCCCCTATCTTCCACCCC